>JAVLVB010000002.1:57891-94802 GCA_032876305.1 Orestias chungarensis
TATATGTACATATATATATATATGTACATATATATATATATGTACATATATATATATATGTACATATATATATATATGTACATATATATATATATGTACATATATATATATGTATATATATTTTATTCACCGTCTGAAAAATATGACACACTTAGAAACATGTTTAGGTCCTGTTAGCAGTCTGTGACAACGATAAACATTTTAAATACAAAGCTAATAATTGTCAAGAATGTCTAACAGACGTGCAACGTTGGTGGCAACCTCCTAAAATCCAAGATTGTCTTGAATAATCTCAGGTTAAACCTTCCCAATGAGCAGCGGTTTCGGTTCTGTAGCATCAGACTGTCATATTAAAGTGCAGCAACAATAACTCATCTAATATTGCTGTTTGTTTATCCATCTGGTCCTCTGTATGTTGTGTTTTAAAATTTTGTTGCTTGTTTTTCTGTATTTTCTGCTTTATGCCACATCGTCTTTCTTTAAAACTGCATGAATGCGTCGTTTCCTTCTGCAGTTTAGTTTCAGAGAGCGTCACTCTGCTGTGTCTCACGCTCCCTGCTTAATAAAGCAACTTCGTGGATTTGTGTGAAGTTCTCACTAAGGGATTAAAATTTTCACCTCGCATCTTCACTCTGCTCAGGGTAATTTGTGGCTAATTGCTTCCCACTTTCTCTCCAGGCCCAACGCAAATTTAAAGATTTTTTCCATAAATGTTGCATTAAAGTTAGGATAAGCAGAAAAGCTTCTTCTTTTATGTTAATTCTGGACTTCTTTAAAAAAAATCTGTATGCCGTTTGTTGGCAAACAGTATCCTTAATTATCAAATGCTCTCCAAGATATCACTGTCATCCTGGAAACTTAGGAAACACATTTTCGACAGTAATTTTCTGTCCCTATTTCCTCTCCGAGGCATACTGCTTTAAAGATTTAAATACCTCCTAAAGTCACTTAGAGTTACTACATTACCTGGAAAGTTTAATTTTTCCACCGTCATTCCACCGTCAGTCCAGCTGCCGTCATTCCTCTGCATCAAAACTCAATGGTAATAGCATCACGTTTGGAGAAAAAAAGCTTCAGCTTGTCTAAGAGTCGCCAAAACCCTCAAGGAAACCAGCAAAGGTGACAAACGACTATCTTAATTCTTCTTAATGTAGAAGATTGGGCAAAAAACAAACAAACAAACACAGATGCACGGCTTCTCCTCTGTTTAATCTTTATTCCTTCTGGTTTGTGCAATAAAGAATAAGAACAGTTTTCATATACTATGGGTTACTTAAATTTTAAAAAAAACAAGAGAATTAACTTTTGTGAAATTAAAGAAACATTAAGTAACTTTGGATTCATTACCTTGGTTGATTTTGGTGGCCCAGTATGGACAAAGGTGGTAGTGTCAGCGCATAGCGTCGAAAATCCTGATCTCCTGGCTGCCTGCAGTTGGATTGAAGTACATTTCTGTTTCCAGTGTCTGTGTGAAGGATGAATAGCGATGAGGTGATAAATCTAATTGTGGTGAAACAATGTTATGATGATAATGTTGAAAATAAGAAACTGGGGAAGTGATGTATGCTGTAAAGGGTTCCTGCCACCCTCCTCAAAGTTCTGGTTAAAGTGATACGGACCCCCTCGGGCATGACAGAGGCGTCCTTCAACGAGCTGTAATTCGACGTATGATCATGAAGGTCCAAAAGTTACTTAATGTTGCTTTAAAATCCTCATTATTAACCGTACAGGGAGAATGTTGTTTATTAATTTCGTATTTTTATCTTATTTATTTGTAGAAATTTGTCTTTTTACGGCATAAACTCAGCTACTAGTATTAACTGGCTGCCATTTGGAGTTTCCTTTTAATATTTTGCTCGGTACATAGACGGATACGAAGTCTGTCGTTTGTCTCGCGGGCTTCGGTGGAAGCAGCTCCGTATCTGTTTTCTGTTCTCTTTTCCGGGACGCTCTAATGATGCCTAAAGAGTTTGTGTTATTAGCTGGAGGTATGAGACAAACTCACACCTGCGCTCCCTCGAAGCTCGAAAGCTGCAAAATGACTCCGGAGCACGTTAGGCCGTCACGGGCTTAGCTGGTTCTGAGCCACAGGGCAGCGTGGAGCGACCGCGATTGGCACCGGTTCATACAAACATGTTCCTACAACACAAGCTGACAGTCACACGGATATAAAGCCTTTGACAGAGCTGTTATGATTGGCTGCTAATGTGTTTTTTGTACATTATGTAATTAAACAAGCACAAAATGAGATCAAAATGTTTTTTTATATCATGCAACATGTTAATGCTGCACAACATGATCTCCGTTTAGGAAACCTAGCATACGGCAGTTTAGCGTAGAAACAAGATCCTGTATGGTTTGTCAGGCATGCTTGACTTTTCAACATGCAACTTTGTAAATAAAAACAGACGTTAAAGTCTTCTGATTATGTCTTCTAAAGCAGAAAACTAAGTTTGAAATACTAAAAGACTCCAACTGCAACTAAAATACAGCAATGTTGGTGTATCTCTGTACCTGACATTCTGATTTTTGCTTAATTTTAACTGAATTTGAATAACAGTGAGACTAATGGATCTGAACTACGTGTTAAGCTCATCGTAGCGTACTGGATTTCCTCAAACTTCAGCTCCTTAGAGCATTTCTGAATCATTTTTCATTCTTTGGTAGGTTTTAATATCTTGCTAACTTTGGCCATCCAGGCTGATCTCCAAATCCTTATGCTTGTCCAATTTTCTAGCTCTCAAATAATTGACTTTCAGGTCAAAATGCTAATTATTTTACCTATAAGTATAATGTTATGCCTTAGTGTTGTTAGTTCCTCTGTTTAGAAAAGCAAGAATTATTTAACAACTGAACTGAATCATCCTGTTGTTTGCTTGGCAGCTCAGAAAGCTCCAGGAGTTGGTTAGGGAAGCAGTTTTAACAGCAGCTGAGACATTATATCAAGATTTGGGGGATTGTTTATTATCTGTTTCTTGACGTTTGTTTAACAGTGAGCATTGAAGCAGATGATTACTGAAGTTACTGCGCTCTGTGCTTCTTTTAGTGATGGTTTTTCTGATGATTCTTGCCTTAATATGAGACAGTTTTGTGCATGTGAACGGTTGTAATTTAGCAGCTTTAACACTTTCTGTGAATTTTGAACTCGAATGAGACTCTTTTTGATCTAATGAGCCGAGACGCTTCTTTTTAGACGAGAACTGTTGCTGAAAACACACAGATATTTTGGGGAAGTTGTTAACTAGGATTTAACAAAATATTTGTCAAAAAAGAAAGAAAATAAACTTCAAGTAACTCGTTATACATTAATCTGTATATTTTTCTTCAAATATTAATTAATCCCTTTCAGTTTATTTACATATTGCCAATTTACAAAAAAATAAATTCAAATGATTTCATAAAAAGTTTCCAATCTAAGAAAACCCAGTAGATTCATGGAGTCATTGACTTGCAGTATTTACTCCTCTGGAATCAGCAGACAGAAACAATGGCTTGTGTTGTCGTTGACTTTACAGCAATCCCTCATACTGAGCATGCATGTAGCGACAGTGGAGAGGAAAAACTCCCCTTTAACAGGAAGAAACCCCCAGCAGAACCAGGCTCAGTACAAGCAGCCGTCTGCCACGACCGACTGGGGGTTTGAAGAGACAGAAAGCTAAATTAGAAGCACAGGATACTGAAATAAAAGAGTTTATAGCAGCAGGTGTAGAGCGTCACTGGAAGCATCTCAACCCATGTTCTCCTACAAGAATCTGTCTCAGCTAACAGAACGCCAGCCCAGGTGTGGTTACTATGGAGAGAAGAACACTAAGAGAAAACTAAAGGTTAACAAGGTTGAAATAACAGTAACTAAGTAGATTGGACAAAGGAAGAAAGTAGCAGAGAGAGAAGTGGTCAGATTGTCCTCCAGCAGTCTAAGCCTATAGCAGCATAACTATAGAAAAACTTAAATAACTTAACCCTATAGAGTGAGAGATGAAGAAGGTAGAGCAAAGGAGAACCGTCTGTCTAGACTGAGTTCCTCCCCCAACCGGATTAGGCTGTCTTCTCTACCTCTTCCTAACTATAAACTTTATCAAACAGGAAGGTTTTAAGCCTAGATTTGAAACTAGACAGGGTGTCTGCCTCACGGACTAAAGCTGGAAGCTGGTTCCATAGGAGAGGAGCCTGATAACTGAAAGATCTGCCTCCCATTGTGGTTTTAGAGATTCTAGGAACCACCAGTAAACCTGCAGTCTGAGAGCGAAGTGCTCTGTTAGGGACATAAGGAGTAATCAGATTTCTGAGATATGATGGAGCTGATTAGTGAGGGCTGGATATGTCAAAAAACAATCTTGAAATCTAATAAGTTAAATTGATTAAAATAAATAATAATAATAATAATAATTATTTTTTTTTTAATAGTAACATGTGAGCCGGTTTGTTAATGATTTAAAAACAGCTTTGAATTTCCTGGATTTTTTTGGAAAGCCAGGTGAAAAGTTTAGACGGATGAACACTTAGAAGGGAAATATAAAAAAAGGACTTATAAACTGCCAGTTTTCCACTTGTCATTGAAGTAATCACTAATATTATGTCATAAAACTAGATAAACTGATTGTGTCCCACAAATTGAGTTTGCGTTTTGTTCTGGTCGCATTGCTCAGCATGCTAAGGGGATTAGATTATTCTGAACACTGCCTGTTCCGCTCCTCTCATCCTTTAGACGGTCTTCGTAAAGCGTGCAGCAGCTCTGCATTAACAGCTCCGCTCTCTGCTTTCTCTTCAGCTCCAGTTCACCAATATAACAGCGAAACATGGAAACTGTACAAGGGTAAGGGGGTTAAAAGACACCGGGTTCAGCCACGGACGAGTTGATGTGTATGTGTGGTTGATGTTCCTGCTTTCCACAGATAGACGATGAAGGTGCTGCGCCTGATATGCAAAAAATAAATAAATACGTTTTATATCAATATTAGGGGAAAGTAGCCATTCTCATATACAGAATGCACAACAAATGCATTCATTTTGGAGTTTTTGGCAGTTTTAACCTCTTGAATCCACTTTGCTTCTTGTTATTGCGATTTTAGTTGATCTCCATGTTTAAAAATATAGTTAAAAGGCTAATTTATTACACAAATTGAATACAGGAAGTGATTATTTTTTTCGTTGATGCAGAGCAATTTTTTATGAAAAATTTAATTTCTCCATTTTTTTTTTGATTCATTTTTTGTCATCACAGGTCTTTCTTCCACTAAACCTTCCAAAATTAAGTTGAATACTGTATTCTTTGAACACCTAGTTTTCCAAGACACACCTTATAAATAATTACACATCTAATAATTTAATATTTATGTATTTGATGTCATTTATTACCCTTCACTCTCCATAACATTTGCTCTCCAACATTTATTGCATATGATTTGTGTAATTTATAGGGAATAATGGGGGTTTTTCTCCCAAAAATAAAACAAAATTATTTCATTTTAATTAGGTTTGGAGGTGAAGTGTTTGCAAACTCAGTTTCTGTATGTTTCAGCTGCAGTAGGCTGATGGAAAATGAGTTGTTTTGTTCCAAAATGCATGACTTAAAGTAAATAATATCTGTTAATACGGCTGCATTTCTTTTTTAAATCAGTAAAATGTATCTACATCCCAACTAGTCCAGACATTAAAGTCACAAAGTCCTTCACAATGTCAAAAACGAAAAATACTCTGAAATAAATGTAGTAATCTATGGTAAAAATCCTGTTTTGTAAATTTTTTTTCCACCTTTTAAACAAATCTTGTCTCCTGAGATGATGTTTATGCGCCGCTGTCACTCAGGATGATTAGCAACGTTTCTTGCTGAAAAACGATCAGAGTGACCGCAGTTCCTATGTGACAGTCCTCATTATGCAGCTGATTGATCTGCAGGCTGTTAATGAAGCTGAAGTCTGATTGCTGTGCAGCTAATAGGTCCGTGTAATGGCCTTCGATAGACGAGCTGAGTTATGGGAACAGAACAGGTCACGCAGGGTTTTCATTTATTTTATTTTACTACGTTAGGATTTGAGGTCACCACAACTTCTCAACATTTACGGTACAACCTCTATCTTTGAAGTAGGGAGATGTATTTTTCAGCACATAGAGACATATTATAGCAGAATCCAGTAAATGTTAGCATCAGTTATTATAGAAATGATGCATATATCTTATATGTAAGTATTTGTACACAGCTGTTCAGTCAAAAACATTAGAATTGGATGCCTTAGTTTCGGATCTATGTGGAAAAAAAGCTGAAACATTGCCAGAACGAGAGTTTATGGTAGTTCCCTAAATGGCTGCCAGATTTGATGGTTTCTCAAACCTGCATAAATGAGTCAAAGCGAACATTTTTATGATGATGGAATGAGACAAGGTGATATAAAGCTAAAGAAGGTCAATTTTGTAGAACAGAGTAGAGCAACAGAGTATATTTACGTGATTACTGTAAATAAGTACGTTTGTTACGTAGCTGTACTTTAAAATGAGGATTTGTTTTGTTGCAAACTTATGAATTTTGACTCCACCATATTCCTCTTTGTTTCACGTTTCTTTTAATCTCAGCGCAGTTTTCGTAATCTGTTGCTGTTTTTTCTTCCCTGAGCTGCGTTTGTCAACAAAATCTGTGCTCCATACGAGAAGGGAACCAATCACAGTCGCCCATCCGACAGTGAGAAAAACTCTAACGAGAAATAAGAAGATGTTGGGGAATGAATGGTATCATCTCCAAGCTTTGCAAAACCAAAGCGCTGCTAAGATTCTTTTAATCGATGCCTCGCAAGATGGACGGAAGAAACGTTTTGTGGTCATGATGTCCGACTGATTACCTTTATTTAAATTTAATCACATTTTTTTAAATGGAACAAATGGATTAAATAAAACAAATTACTCCATATATAAAATGTATTTAGTACTTTTATGAAAACAGTTTTAAAAGTAGGTACTGAAGTACTTTAACCTGAGTAGTAATTTAACTGAGCAATTTTTCATTATAGTTCGGTGGAATCTTGGTATGTGAAGAACTCTGTTCGGACTACTTTGTGCTTTGCCTAGGCAAAGCACAAATCTAAATGTTTTTTTTGCCTGTTTTTTTATTTTCTTTCTGCAGGTGTAGAAGTAGATTTCTAGGGTGTCTCTGTATCATTCTCTCTCCCCTCTACTCTTATCGATGTCTTCCTCTTTAAATTTAAATTCCAATCTCTCTCCCTCTGTTGTTTTTTTTCTTTTCGATTGAAAGTCTGTGTCCATTGCATTTGACAATAAACCAAAGCAATTTTTGAAAAGATAAAAATAAAAGGTGGAGGAGAATTGCAGTGAAAGCTGTAACGCTCCACTTGTGAAAGTTAATTTGTTTTTCTTCACATTGGAGCGCGAACAACTATTGTTAGAGCCAAACCACTCACCAAGACATGATTTTACAATAAAATCATTAAGTACTGCTAACGTTTGGTTTATCACAATAAAAACATCAAAGTTTCCGATTGTAATATGGAAAAAAAGCGGGGGGGGGGGGGTTGAAAACTTTCGGGTTTGAAAACTTTCGGGAGACATCAGGGAGCTGTAAACTGGTCCTGAGAAAAAACAAAAAACTTTTTGTTTCTTCTTTAGCCTAGCAGTAAATGGAGAAATTATTATCTCCAAGCATCCAGATGTGCTCGTTAATGAGTGATGTGCAGCAGACACAGAACAGAGAGCCAGCCTCTCAGGAAGCTGATTATTCGCTCATTTTTAATCCAAACAAGGAATACCTAATTCAAGCGTCTAAAACTGGAGTAATGCTTCGACACGTGTGGAGCGGATGTACGCTGCTCATGAAATCTGATCTGCAACAACGCAGAAACACCTCATGTTGACCATTCCTGATCTGAAACGAATTGTTTGCCGGATTTGAAGAAAGAAAAAAAACGCTTTGCATTTCAAATACGTTCTTTTTTTTTTGTTTATCCCCTCTGGCTGAGGATAATAGATGTTTGTGTGTAAACACTGTGAAGGCTGTAAGACATGAAATGTCAGAGCATGTAAACAGATTAAACATAGGTAGAGAAGAAAGGGGAGGGGTTTGATGGCTCTGGCACGTTTCCTGCAGCTAAATGGGACTTGCTGTTTGTTCTCAGTGTAACGATGGAGTTAAAAAACACAAATAGATTTAACTGTGAAGCATCAAATATAAAATAAGTTTGTATTTTTCTGAATCCTGCAATATCAAGCCATGTTTTGTACTTTTTTAAGTCAGTTGGTTGCAAATGTAAACAATTCATTAATGAAAAATATTTTTTTTCTATGTGAAATCTTGCAATAAATGCACATCAAACATTCAACAACAGGGCTATATTTGGCAATTTTTTACATAGTGCTTAATCATATAAATGTTTTAATCTTTAGTTTGACTTTGGTTCTAAATCGGTTTGAATTATTGGGTTGTGTGCAGTGATTCAAGTCCTGTTCTGGTCTGTCGGGGTTAAGAACGAATTAAGGTGAAAGGTGAAGCTCTCGTTAATCTACCATCCTGCCCTCATCTAGGGGCGTGGCTAAAGGTGGGCCTCGGGGGGCCCAGGCTCAACAATTATGTAACAGGAATAACCCAATAAAATTAGTTTAAGAAAAGGGAAACAAAAAGAGAGGCATCACTTCAGGTCCTTGTTAACAAAATGAAACTAACAAATGCAAATTTTTTATCATAACACTTTGTTCCATTGACTAATTTTAATAATGTGTGACTTCTGAACTCTTAAGTCTTTAGCTAACTGTATGCAAATTTGCTCATATAACCATTATTAATTTATGGAACAAAGAAATGAAGAAATTTCTAATGTTTTACATGATGGTTACCTTTGTTAGCGGTTTACTATGTTTTATTTGGCCTGGATGCTTTCTTCTAAGCAGTTTCTTTTGGTTTCTGTTTTATCTAGACTGAAATCTGTTGAAGCAAATGTGTAACTTACAAATAAACATAATAAACGTAATGAACACGTTTGTGGGTACATCAGTCTAAATGGGATTCTTCATCAGGACCTGCAGGTAAAGCCAGTTGAGGTTGCTCGGGTATTTGGTTAGGATCCCTCCTGGATGCTGCTCTGGTGCCCCCAGAGGAGGAAGTCTGGACCTGTTTGGCAACCAGACTCTTTATATAGGTTAAGATAATGAATGGATGGAAATAGTTTATTTACAAAGTCCCAGACCAATCGATTACAAATGACTTTAAATACAAATAACTTTTTGTAATTCTTTAGTTTCCAAATGCAGCATAAAGCTGAGATTATGGTTGTTCTATTGTGTAGTTGCCCTTTAGTTAGGGATGTCCATAAGTTCCACAATTCTGTTATTTCCTTTCAAACATTTTCAGTTTTATTTAGAAAACGCACATGCTTTCTCATAGCCATGTTTGGTTTCTAGTTGCATTGCCTGACTGTAACGTTAGGAACTAGAGGGTTAATTCAGGCGGTTTTGATGAGCTACATTACATCATGGTGCAAACACTAAAATAATTATTGCAGATCGCTTAAAATTCAATTAATTAATTTATTATTTAGCAGTTAAATATATTTCCATAAACTGCTTGAATACTTGTTTTTTATTTGACTACGTTTAGTTAGATCTGATCCCAGTGTTCAAATTAAATACATTAGAGAACAGTGGATAGATAGGAATTTGATTTGAATCTAATCATATTGTTAGATTCATTTATTTACATTTTTTGTATTTAAAAAGTGTTCAAATTATGATGTAATGATTAATTTATTTACTGAATCGTGGTCCTTTCATCTCTCCACACCTAAACACGACGTGACAGAAGAAAAGATTCAGAAACGCGCCTCCTCGCACCGATCTTTATCGGTTTACAAACCGAATTTGTCAGCGCGCTAAATTGATTAGTGCAAATTAGGCTTCCTGTCAGGCTGGTAAACTCTGGACAGCTGCAGCTCTGCTGATTTCATTTGGTTTCTGTCCAGTTAAACATTTTGTTTCTTTCTTCTTTTGTTTTTCTTCAGTCTTCTCTCTCTGAATCCACACCCATCGATTCGCCGGTTACCAGGAAACATGAATTTCTCTGGCCCACAGTTGACAGTGTAAACAGAGCTTATCAGCAATTAAAACCTCTGAGTTGTTTATGTTCAAAGTTGAAGTCCTCCATGAACACGAGGTGGCTTGCCGTCTTATAGCTTACTGACTTAATTTTGGTCAAAGTAGTCTCAGAAACATGAGCTGAAAGAGTCAGAAACCCACTTTCTATTAAAACTAGCTTAAAATGGACGATCTCAAAGCACAGATACAGAAAAAATCTTTATATTTGGTAGTATATTAATAGATCTGCACATCTTTTGACTGTAAAGTCACTGATTTAAGTGAACAAAATATAGAAGGATGAATGATATTTATACATTGATCCATCTAATGATCTATGGATCAACAGATTGATTGCACAAAAGTACAAAGCCAGTTGTGCCTTTGTATGTCAAATTTAAGCGTTAGTGCTGACATTAAAGCTTAAAACTAACATTGGAAATATAGATAAAAAGCTAAAAACTATGTGAATTTCAGAAGATTTATGCAAGTGCACACTGCTTCAGGTTTACATAATCAGTGGCATTCATTTTTATGTATTTATAGAAATATAATCTTCACTGTCATTTGCTGTTTTAATGTATTTGTACACAGCTGTTCAGTCAAAAACATTATCAGGATTTAACTCACAGACGGTCAAATATTGTCAGGCTTGATTTCTGGCTAAATTATTATTCAACGTGCCAGATGCCTTATAAACAAAGCATGTATAATGCATGATTTATCTTTGAAGTTAACTCCACAAGTCTTCTTGAAAAACCTAAGGTGAAAATATTTTCTTTTTCTGAATCAGATAAATTGCTGTTGCTTACGTTTTAGGTTTGAAAAGGATATATCTTCCTGGGATTCTGCGTCTGACAGTGACAGTGATCCAAATAAACCAAGATGTGGCAGCACTTAAGGAAGTTTTCCCTTTGACAATGAGACATTTCTCCCCACTGATACAATTTCTGTGAATAACAGCCTCAGCGTAAGCTTGCCGACAGACGAGAGTTTTTGAAACCAAATTCCTTTAAAATATTACAAATAACAGCTAGTTTGATTATACCTTGGAGGTAAGACTACACAATAGAACAGAAAAGTCTAGTATGGCTGTAATATTGATGATTATATCTGATCTGATGCAGGCCTTTTTCTCTTCTAGCTTTGATCTGTGCTCTATTTGACTATTAGTGTGAATTTGCTATGTCATTTGATTCCTAATACTAAGTAATGCATGTGCATATAAAATACAACTTCAAAACTTTGCAAACAACTATTGCCCTTAAAAGACTTCTTTGTGATAATATTATGCATGCTGATATTGCATCGACAATATATTTGTGATATATTGTGCAGCCGAAGGTTAAAGATCTTAAAGCACAGATGTCTGTTCCCATCAGCCTGTTACATTGTGTGTAAAATATGTTTTTGTAAGTGATATTATGCCAGAACCGATGATTACTGCCTAATAAAAACTATTTCTAGAAGGACTCCACTACTGCAGGGTTTAACACTAAAAATGAAAAAACAAAAAAATAAACATAGAATAAAATTAGGGAAATTAATCAAGCAGAAAAAATGAGGTCAGAGGTTAGAACAGGGGTATACTAAGGTCAGTTTATTTGACTTTATACTTGTTAAACTACTTTGTAGGGGTAAATATGTATATAAATAAATATATATAAATATATAAATAAATTTGATTTCATACATAAATACATTTTATACTATGTTGTATATGCAAAGAAAAACATACCATTAACCAAATCAGCCCTTGCCTTAGTGGGAAGTTTACATTTTGAAACTGGCAGTGTCACTTGTAACCTTACCCTGGATTGTATTACATAACTGAACATTTATTGATATGCGCTGCCAGTATGTATTCTTTATGGGTGTTTCTAACTCTGAAACTACTCTCCGTCATCTCAAATGCAATTTCATATTATGCAGTTTTGTTATGTGTAATGTATTGTATTGTATCAATTATTGTTGCTTGGTTTTAAAATACGTAAAATTTTTAATTATTTGCAAAGGAACTTGCATATTATTATTATTATTAATATTATTGCACAATTGATCATTTACTGCACTACATGAACAAGTTGCTAAAAAGTCTACATTGACAGAACACTGGGAGTTTGTTATTGTGGTAGTTAGCCTGGCAGATTGTGAGAAACAATTTGATCAAACTGTTCATTTGGGGGTTTTTGGGTTTTATTTAAAATTCAAAATCTGCATTTCTGATTAGTTACAGATTAGAAATAAGAACTCTGCAAAAAAAGCAATCTAGAGCTAACTTCTGTTGGTTTGTATCTCAGTAAATATTTCAGCACATTTAATAGTCTGCAATTTATGTTGCACATTAAAATCTATGCATGTTTAAATGTGTAACACTAAGACCTTTTGCTGTGCTTTGTCTGAGTCATCAAACACATTCAAAACTTACTATAAGCTAAGCTACAAAGAGAACTGATCACAAGTTTATTCTACCCGTTATCTAACAGAAACTACAAGACACCTAAATTAGGCCAAAATCCTAAATTGCGAGATTGCGCCAGAAGTGGACAAAATCTTCGCTAGATTTAGTGTATTATTGAACATTAAGGCACAAGTTCAACTTTGGTCACAGTATTTTCTATGTTTGAAACTGTAATACTGTGTTTACTTGTATTTCATTTCTTAGAGGCCTTCTTCTAGAGGGTATAAACAAAACAGTATCTTTACTGTCTGGCTTATATTAATCTTTCTTTATTAATGTTGTTTTCCGGTCCTTGTGTCTTCTGTTCTCCTCTTGCTGTCATTATATGTAGGTCTCTCGGTAAGCACTCTAGTCTTGCAAAACACAATAAAGATACAGCCATGATTGCGTTACAGACATACTGTATTTATATATGCCATACCCTCCAGAGAGACAAGGTTATTATATGGACATCCAGTTCACCAGTCCCTCCAGGGTGAATGTCACTGATGTATTCAAGATCTGTACTTTTTTGTCAGCTTATAGGGTAAAAGCTTCCAACACTGTGATGCTATTCAGATTTTCCTGAACGCTTGAGCTGTTTGAGCTGACTTGATCGTACATACTTTGCATTTAGTTGAGGTCTTGTAAAATTCTGAGTTGTAAAAAAGTTTTGTTTGTGATCAGTAAAATGAAGAATTTCTATTTCAAATTTAGAAATAGCAACTCCTGACAGAAAAGATGTCTGTTTTCAAATAGCTTGTAAAATAGAAATTCATATTTAGAGAATGAAAAGGCCTTCTGCTGCCAGTGCATCTGCTTTTGAGCTGCTTTTAAAAGAACACCTAAATCATATTCAGCCATAACAATAACTATAATAAAAGTCGAAAAAGGCCTTCAATTTGATTTACCTGTTTAATGAGGAATTATTTCTTAGACAGCCTCTGTTTAAGCCTCCGTGTCTTCTCCTGCCTAATAATTTAAGCTAGGCCTGGACCAAAGATATGTTTGATTCAAACCTTATTATTTTATATTTTCATAATAATATTAGAACACAGGCACGTTTTTACATGAACTCATTAACTGTTAATGTATCACATCACTGCCAGCGTTTTTGTTTTCTCCTCATTTAGGTCGGATTTAAGAGTGCTGCATTTCTTAGATCTGAGTTTCAAACGTTCTCATCTGGGTCAGATCTCTGGGAGCGACTTTGATTATGAAAGTTGTTTGAGTGTGAGCATTTGGCTAAAAAACAAACGTGCTTCACATGGCCAATTTATCCGCAGCTTCTGCTCATAGATTAGGATTTTTATCTCTGTGTTTAAAAAAAAATATATGTATACAAAATCACGTCTAAATAAAGCTGTCCACACCAGACATGGATTTGTGGGTCGTTTCTCTGTTTTCACTTGTTCAATGTCTTGCTGTGGCTACAGAGGAAACAACAGGTAATCACATAAATGCCTCTCCCATGATTTTAACACCGACACTGAACTTTTATGTACATGGATATCAGGTTTATTTTACATGCTCACAATGCAATTGTGCATGTTACGATAGAAGCAAGAGGAACATACGAAAAGCACAAAGCAGAATGGAAAATACTGTCTGGCCATTTTTTTAATGTATATTTTGTTATCCATTAACTACTGCAAGAGCACAATTTGGGAATGTTAGCTTCTCCATTTTAAAACATGACAGTATAGGTAGTAATTTGCAAAATCATGGCTTCAGCTTTTCTCCTTCATCTAAAGAAACCATAAAATCATAATAATAATAAAACAATCTCTTTAGCTGAAGCACAAATTCAACGTGCATTAAATATTTTTTGAAACAGTAAATCATTTAAAGATGATCTGAAAGTCAAGGGTATATTTGGGGGTCATCTTAAATTCATTGTATTTTATCAAATGCTAAGTTCAGCACCTAATAAAGGATTCTTATTTAGATATTTTAGCTTTTGGTATAACCTGTGTATAGTAGCATCTTAAAAAAGGTGACTGATGTCTCCAGATATGTTTGTTAGAGGAGAGGTCAACAGTGTGGTAAACTTAATGTAATTATTTTTGCTTTGCTTCCAAACTGCTATTATTCGGTGTAGTTTGTTTGTTGGATAGGTACAGGTTTTGTTGAAACAGTGCAAACGTTGTGTATAGTAGCCTGCTAAACTACAGGTTATTGGTGAGCTTAACAATTTTACGATCCGCATCTCATTTCCCTTTCAAACTTGAAATGGGGCTAAATGCTTCAGTTACACGTATCTTTGTGCAATATAAAATATGTTTATGGGTGAAAAATGAAGCATATTTGATCGATTTTTAATCCAGAGGTCACCTGTTACTTTAGCGACACCACATGACATGCTAATAGACAGGTTAGTATCCTCCAGCATCAGATCCCCCCACCATCTGGCAGACCTCCATTCAGACTGGTTTTTAGGGCAAAGGGATCACGGAGGCCAGGACGATGGGATTCAAACCACAGCCCAGCTCTCTGGCCCAGCAGAGCCCCATCAACAACACCTTACCATAGGGGATGACACCCACCTTGCCCTCTGCAACCCCCACCACCTTTTCATATACCCTGGTGGTTTCATGTCTCTGTATTAATGTGAAATGTCACTATAAATGCAAAGGTCTAGGAATAAAGTGGATTTAAATTGGGGTTAAAGTTTGGTTGTTGGAGACCCCATGGCTTGCAGACAGGGCGGTCTCAACCACACCAGCGCCAGACCCCCATGGGTCTCCAATGTGTTAAAATGGAGGTGCCTGATGACGCCAAGCGAAGCACCCTTAAGGTGCATCATCCCACATCTCCAGACCTTACTGCTGGTTAATATTGCATGGATAAGATTGTCGAGTAGTAAAATATTGTGATGATGCCCACCTTCCTGCACCCAACCATCACAGCAGAGACCTCAGCTAGGAAACCCCAGAAATCCCCCTGATGCCAGAGAGAAACCTGTGGAGGGCAGCTTCCCCCAGGCTGGACCAAATGATGTCTGCAGGCTGTTTTCTGCAAGTTAATTAAAAGGTATATTAGCAAGAGAACTGGATCTATGCTGTATAAATAATGGCATATTTTAAAGTAAACTAGAAGTGATCTAGGAGTAAGTTATGTATTACATCAACAATAACATGTTTGTTTGGTTCAGTTATTCTGTAACTAAACAATGAGCAACCATGTAAAGCTTTCTACTGTAAAAAGCTCGGTTTGCTTCTCCTAATGTTGTCTGTTTTTATTTTCTAATAATCTAATTAATGCATTTCTTTGGTTTCTAGGTTGAAAACAAGTCCCTGTATAGAAATGAAAATGTTATGACACTTGTCTATTTTTGTTTGTTTACTTTGATACTTGAACAGAAGTTCAGTTGGAATAGAAATGTGAGCTTTAAGATTATCCTTGAACAACCTTCAAAATTAGAATTTATTCAATTAGAGTTTATATTGTTTACAGTTTTCTGTAGGAAAGCCATGATAGTACGAACATTAAATGAGCAATAATATAATTATTTCCATGTTTTTAAAGTTGTTAGGTATTCAATTCTATTTCTAAGTTAATAAAATGTACAAGAAATAACACATTTTTAGCATCTAGTTGATGTTTAGTAACGAGGAAAATTGCATGTACACATGTGCATGAATAGGCTTGCATGCCGTGTTACTTTCAAACCGCAGCAGCCATGTTTGATGGCGAGTGACTCTGGCAGCAACGTTGAGCTCATAAGAACCCCCTTTTCGTCCTCATGTGCATCGTGGGAAACGCTTGCTCTCCTGACTGTCAGTGCTGTCTGTTCACATTGGACAACATCGAGATGAAACCACACGCATGCAAACATACACAAACGCACTCATTAATGTAACATCTCATCCATGCAATCAAACAGGGATCGTTTTGATTACCCTTAAGACATATACAGAAATATTTACCAATAGTGACAAAATGTATGTTGTTAGTGGTAGGGCTTCAACTAACGACTATTTTAATAGCCGGCTAGTCACCGATTATTGAAACGATTAGTCGACTAATCTGTGATTATTAATTTCTTCCTAAATTTAGCATGAACTTGCTTTAGTTATGTGGCAAATGATAATAAACACAAGAAACATGGGTAATTCAATAAAAAGTGCATCTTTTAGTCAACTTTGCTGGTAATTCAGACAAAAGGTTAATAAAAACGTTCTATGTGAAACCAATTAGCCACATTGCTCAGTCAGTATAGAAGTTAATCCAAAAATAAACAAACCTTTTTTTAAAGGTGGTTTATAAAAAATAAATAACCAATTAAAATCAAGTAAGTTTATTCCTGTAAACCAAGCAGCAGCAAAACAGTAAATAAAATAAAGTGCATTTTGTGAGGTACATTCAGTTTTCATCTGCAAAACAACTTTAGTCTGAAATCTAACGGTTTTAACAACTGACTTTGTAGATACACAGTTGAAAATAAAGGGTTCAGAGTTGTCCAAATTCAACTTGTAAGCACAGACTCTTGAACTGGGCTATCATCCGTTGAAACCCGGCACCATCGACCACAGAGAGCGGCCTCATATCATAGATCAGCATCTGTAATACTGACTCAGTTAGGGCAGTTGCCTGTTGTGGGGTGCACATCTGCTTCTTTTGCAGATGGTGGTTCTCTTTGTCGGACTGCATGCATTTAATTTAAAATACGTTTGTCAGGCAAAGTCAGGCATAACGTTAAAGCCCTCTTTTAAAGCGAAAACAAGCTTAGAAAATGTATAATGTACATCAAAAAGAAAATGTATTGGTGTGAATGTTGCCTGAATCTTACCGAAGCAAGTCAGACTCCCAAGCCCCTTTTGGGCTGAGATACTTCCAGTGACGCTCTACAACTGCTGCTATAAACAATTTTTTTCAAGTCAGACTCTCAAGTAATCTTTTTATTTGTCTTATCCAGGCAAAAATGCTCCCTAACTTTAGAAGTTTTTGTACGAGTAGCTATTGTGTTGGACGCTGCCATTTCTGTGCTGGTAACCGCTCAAACGCTATTGTGCATCTGACTCTCGGCAGTTTGTAATGAAGGGAGATGCCTCACTCTGTTATAAAAAACACGTTTGGCGACAATTAATTCCATTGTCGACTATTTCTATTATCGATTTTTGACGACAACATCGACGAATCGTTGTAGCCCTAGTTAGTGTAAAATGTTTTTAAGGCCCAATCTTCCCTTTCTTATAAAGAGGGATTCCTAGATTCCTTACAGTTGTGCCTCTTCTTGTTCAGCCTCCGAATGAGGTTACAGTTTCTCTGAGCCTCTCAGAAACATTTTGTCGTCTGATCATCTCAAAGCCGTTGATGGAGAATCGCTAGAAGAGGAAACAGCCTCCCTGCTGCGGAAGGGAGCAATAATGGGAATGCTCTAATCAGAGATTTGCTGTTGTTTTTGGACCTTTGCAACTCCTTTCATAGCCTTACATCTTCCAAAGAAGCCAGTTTCAGTGCCATGTTTGGGTTATTTTGTTCACTACTGTACAAACATCTAAATGTAAGAAGCTGTTGTGTAACTGGAACTGGAATACGACTTGGGTAGTTGTGGCGGGAAAAACGTGACGATGTCCTGAGCAGTGAAAAAGCCTCTGATAGACGGGGGCTGTGGGATTCGCTGCTCGGTTCTGTTTGGATCCGAGGCCCAGAGACACACGGAGAGGAAGACAGACAGTCTGAGACCAGCTGGTAATGATCACGCAGACAAGGAGCAGTCATTCAGTCAGGTTGTCAGCACCATGTTCCCGCGTCTGTCCCCGGAGATCGCTCGTCTCATCTTATGGAGACGTGTGAAAAACTCAATCAAAGCCCCCGGCCCCCAGCTGGACCGGGCAGCGGTAATTAAAACCACATCACTCAGCCTCACAAGAAGGCTGCCTCTCTCTGGGTCTCTGCCTTTTCCTCACCTCCGTGTCTTACTTTCATCTTCCTTTTTATTATCCTCTTATGCCTTCAGTGTAAGTATCAAAGTTTCATGCCAATCAGATTTATATTTCTTTCTTAAATAAACATTAAATATTAATGAGTACCTGTACGTTTGGTCCTTTTACTATCTGTAAGTTCATGCTCAGTGTGTGGGTTGGAGAGCACCTATTTGTCCGGCGTCAACGGGTCGTACAGGAAGCTGCTCAGGGATCTGGGTCAAGTTTGGCAAACCTCCTCTAACTGTAATGACTAGTTTTACTTTGGCAGTGCACTATAAACAGCTTTGGGTCTAGAACCAAGATCTGTTTCTTACACCCAGAGTAGGTCTAAGGCAAGAATGACGATGCTCACAAGTCTTTGGCCTTTTAATTTTCTTTGATGTTCTCTTAGTTTCATTTAACTGGTTCTGGATCTGAACCGGTTCTGGATCTGAACCGGTGTTGGATCTTAACTGGTTCTTGATCTTAACTGGTTCTGGATCTGAACCGGTTCTGGATCTGAACCGGTGTTGGATCTTAACTGGTTCTGGATCTTAACTGGTTCTGGATCTGAACCGGTTCTGGATCTTAACTGGTTCTGGATCTGAACCGGTGTTGGATCTTAACTGGTTCTGGATCTTAACTGGTTCTGGATCTGAACCGGTTCTGGATCTTAACTGGTTCTGGATCTGAACCGGTGTTGGATCTTAACTGGTTCTGGATCTGAACCGGTTCTGGATCTTAACTGGTTCTGGATCTGAACCGGTGTTGGATCTTAACTGGTTCTGGATCTTAACTGGTTCTGGATCTTAACTGGTTCTGGTTCTTAACTGGTTCTGGATCTGAACCGGTTCTGGATCTTAACTGGTTCTGGATCAGAACTGGTTCTGGATCTTAACCGGTTCTGGATCTGAACCGGTGTTGGATCAGAACCTGTTCTGGATCAGAACTGGTTCTGGATCACATTAAAGTACCGTCATTGTGGATAAGGAGAAATAAGCTGCAGCTTATTTGAACCATCATTGCATGGATTTCGTAGGTGCCTTGGTAACATTCTCTACGCATGGTTCTCATAATTTCTGACTGGATTTAAGAGCATGTCCAGAACCTCCTTACCAATGTTTTGGTTGCTGCTTATAATTGTGGATCCTTGGTTAAGTGACATGGTGGTGAAGTATCCATTAATACAGATTCATACACATCGACCTTGCCTGGTCATTGCAAAACAGAAGTAGGTACTACATCCCTGCCGATAGGCTCAGTCTCTCGGTTTGAGAGATTTCCCGAGACTCCCGCAGCTTCATGTGAGTGACGTAGGATAATTGCTGGAAAGTTCTTGTTGACATATGTCACAAATTTGTTGATGGTTTCTTAAAACTGACGGTTTCCCAAATTTATAGCAATGTCGCTACGGTAACAGTGTGTTGTTCAGGTTGTGGAGTCAGTCGGTCACTTTGTGCAGCCTTTATCCATTGACTATTAGTACTGTTACTCTCAGCCTTCAGAGTTCGGAAAGAAACATATATTTTGTAGTGTTCATGGAGTTTTTGATGCCTTTTTCTTGCGTCTGAACTTCTCCATGGCCTAAATTTTCAGCTGGAGAGTTTGAGGGTAGAAGCCTCTTCTATTTATTGAAATTAAGCAAATTGTGGAGATGTTGCTGACCCTGTGGTCTTGGAAACGCAATGTGGCCCATGTTGTCAAACATCCTCACACCATTATGTTTTCCCTCTTCTGACATGTCAACCAGGAGAATTCTCCCACATATTTGTACATTTACTCAACTAAGTCCATGTAAACTCCTGGACATACGCTAGACAGGCTCGTGCAAAGACACTTTTTTACAAATGAAATGTCGTTAAATTAGATTCGATTTCTTAAACCAAGAAGACAGACAGAGGTGTCAGAGCTGTAAGTAGACATATCATCACAAAAGTTATGAACATATTCTATGAAGGTTGCTTTGAAGCCATGATAAAACTGCTGGTGATAATAATGTTATGTCTGATTGATGTAGGAGCAAATCTTTAAACCCACGAGGGAAATTTCGTTTAGATAAAATGTTTTGAGTTTGAAACGTCTAAACGTCTTAGATAAGCAGCTGAAAACAGATTTCTGACCCTTATGTTATTCACTGCATCGTCCATAGATCTGAATGTTTGAAGGACAGTATGAGGTTTTATGTCCAACTATACCCGTGATTCATTACCCATTTTCCTTGACAAATATTACATCATAACTATCTTCCTGCACTTCCAATAAGCAAGCCGGAACGGAAAGGAAAGATAAAGGTTGAATGAACTGTGGATTGACAGTCCAATTTTTAATAGGCAAGCACGATGAGTCACTCCTACCTCTGTGTCTGTGGTTACGGTGGTTATTCAGCATCACGGGAATATTTATGTCTCCTTGATAAAAGCTGAAGCACAGCATCTGGATTTATGTGCAGTGACCTCGTCAGGACAGATTCTGAGTCTGCAGATTTATACAGTCCAGACTTGTGTCTCTTCTGAGAGATTTGATTAATACAGCCTGATTGTACTGTTACTTCAAACCATCATTAATGGACCTTTTTCAGATTTAGTGACAATACCTGTCCAGAATATGAATGTTCCTGTGACTCAGAAGTTGGGCTTTTTGAATAACTTGAAATCATGTTATTACGTCTTATGTTTATGATAGTGTTTTGTTTATTTTGAGATTCAGATTCCCTAATTAGACTTTTTATTCAGTAGACTCATCAGAGTAGAAAATAGATTAAACAAGGAATGAAGAAAAAAACAAAAACAAAGACTGGGTCTGCTCCTGATTGGTTGAGTTCTGAGAGTTAACAAGGAAAAACGTAGAGGTACAGAATCCAGACGAAGCCTTTAATTGCAAAGTGAGGACTAATTAACTTGCTGGGTTTGATTTTGCCGAATGGCTTTAATGGTTTGTCTTGAACCGTCATGTGTCCATTATCATGTGGCTTCAAATGCAAAGTGAAAAACCACCAAGACGTCCGACAAACTAATCCAGAACAGCATTTTCTTAACAGTGTTTTAGTGATCAGTTAAAGGGTGCTGTGTTTTTTAATATGCACATAATACTGTGTTGTGTAACGGCCACTTTTGATTCCCCAAACTGATGTAAAGAAGTCTCGTTCTAGAACTGGTTAGGTTCTGAGGCCTTCGTTCGACACCAGCTTTTCGGCAGCTCTAACCAAAGCTTGAAGGTCAAAGGCACCCTAACCAAACCCTGTTTTAAGACAAGACTTCTTTTGGTAGAGGTGGACTACGGCATAGGCAGTCTCTTTCCTGTTCAACAGGTTTGGTTGTGGTTAGCAAGCTGAGAAAATGTCTACTTTCTAAACCAGGATATTCCAACTCCAGTCCTTGAAATCTACTGTTCTTTAGACCTATTCAGCATGGCATCAAGTGCATTAGGAGCTTATTAATGGTAACAATGGAAATGATTTGAGTCAGGGAATCATTTGAAGCCTACTGACCCGTTGCTCTTAAGGTCTAGGGTTGGAAATCCCAGCCCTTTTGGGCTGAGATACTTCCAGTGACGCTCTACAACTGCTGCTATAAACTTTTTTTTTTCAGGATCCTGTTCATCTAATTTAGTTTTCTGTCTCTTCAAACCTCCAGTCGGTCGTGGCAGATGGCTGCTTGTACTGAGCCAGGTTCTGGTGGAGGTTTCTTCCTGTTAAAGGGGAGTTTTTCCTCTCTACTGTCGCTACATGCATGCTCAGTATGAGGGATTGCTGTAAAGTCAATGACAACACAAGCCATTGTTTCTGTCTGCTGGTTCCAGAGGAGTGAATGCTGCAAGTCATGACTCCATGCAATCTGCTGGGGTTCCTTAGATTGGAAACTTTTTCAAACTGATTTGTTTATGATGTATCTTTGATTTTAATTGATTTTCTTGTAAAGTGCCTTGAGATGACATCTGTAGTAAATTGGCACTATAGAAATAAACTGATTCTTGATTCTGTTCTCAACCCTAGAGTTGATGTAAAGGGACAAAAATTGCAATCTGTAATCATCTTAGATAAGTTTACATGATCCACATTTTATATTCAAAAAGGTTTACCTTTCCCCCTTGAAGCAGTACACGTTAAATTAGGGTCACAGTTGTTTAATTATTACATAAAATGCATTAATTGATATTGTAGATTACCAGTGCTTATATATTTGCTTAATAAAACCATTTTAAAAGAAATATATTTGATTAAATTTGAGACAAAATTATTAACACATTGAAATACTAAAAATATGAGTTTGTTTTGTTTCTGTTTCTGTTTCTGAAGAATCCAGCCTAATCTGTCTCCATGTGAGCTTGTGACAACCAATATCTTCAGCTTCCATATTTCCTGACCCGGTCTCAGTCTCTGACACGGATGTGTTATGGACACGATAAAGGGATATTAAAAGTCATGGCTCTTTCTGCAGCTCACGTCTGCATTGTGTGTAAATCCTCCTCTTATGGACTCACATGCCCCAAAAAAAGACTTTTTCATGTTTGCAGTGACTTTCCATTGAAAGGATCAGGGCCAGGAAAATTTAATTACTCTTCAGAAATTATTTCCCTTTGTTGCTAGAGATAGTCATAGTAAACAAATAGATTTTATGCTGTTATAGACGAACTCCCAGCTTCACTCAAACTACAATCAGATATATGTCAGCCTCACAGACGGGAAACAGGGTTCATGGGGGTCAGGAGCCGCCAATGTTAGGAAAAGTATACATTTTTCCAAGGAAGGAAGGAAGGAGTGAATAAATAAATGAATCATTGTTCTGAATGCTTTTAATAAATAAAGACTTTGTATGTAAATTTGGCCTCCATTTGTCGTAACAGCTGCTGCTGAGCTCATTAAAACCTTTAATATGAGATATAAGAATAATACGAGACGCCATCGTACATTTTTTTACTATTATTGTACCTGGTCATGCGATTTTGAGTTATTCATTATACTCAATATTGATAAGATTCAATTTTTACATTTTATACCAGACATTTTTGCTGTAACTTTGCTGATAATTGCTGCCTTTGTGGTCCTATATGTTTAATTCAGTTTTAAAAAAATCAGTGAAAGACCAAAACCGCTGTGATATTCTTAGGATGAGTAGATGTATGCCTCTCACCACATTTTTTTTTTATGGTAGCTGTTTTTTCTTTTGTTTTGTCTTTTTAATAAAGTGCTTTGAAAACAAACAACAAGAGCATAAAATAATGCAAAAATCAATTTGTGCTTTGAGCCTATAAAATGTGCAAGAATGTTTGATTCCACATCGTATTATTATAATTCTTTGTCTGCATCCACTTACCCTCTGTCTCCCTAAATCAACTTCTATTTTCATCTCCCTCTCCATCTCGCTCCTTCCCTGAGTCTCTAGCCTGGAGGATTGTTTTTTATGTGTGAGTCTCAGTGAAGCACTTAAGTCTCCCTCTGTGTGTTGAGGCTGTAATGAGGGCTCCCAGCTGTGCTACAGAAGCAACACACACGCATGCTGAGGCAGAAATGGACAACGCATGACGTAATGAGCTTCATATCTCAGTGGGTCTGCTACAAGCAAAACTTTAGCTTGGATGCTTTCTGCTGAAGTGCTTCAACCATTTGATTTTGACTCCAAAAAATGGATTTGCCAATTTTTTTATTACAAAAGAAAAAATGTAAAATTAATTTAATATTATGCAACAAAAAAAAACGTTTTTTGAAGAGTAAAGGATATTTTTTATTTGTTTGATGTAAAATAACAGTTAAAACGCAAGTGAATATATTGACATGTTTCACTAGAAGTTAAAATCCGTATCAGGAAGGAATGAAAGAGGAACGGACGCACGGATGGATGGATGGAGAGACACATTGGATGGATGGATGGATGGATGGATGGAAAAATTTATTGATGGATGAGAGGTTAAATTGGTTTGGAAGGATGGGTGGTCAGATAGATGGATTAAAATATTGATATGGATGGAGTAATGAATGGATGGATGAAAGGTTGAATAGATGAACGGATGGACCAAAAGTTGGATGGATGGATGGATGGATAGAGAAATGAATGGATGGCTAGATGAATAGATTAATGTATATATGGATGGATTAATGGGTGGTTGGATGTAATATGCCAGCAGTACCAGGCTGGGTATTTCCTCCTCAGCTTCTCCCAGCCTACTCAGTGAAAGCGACTCGTTGCTGAACGTGCATTTGTCTTGTGTCTCCTCAGCATCCTGGCCACGGTGGGCTCAGACTTCGACCTGCGGACGCTGCGGGCCGTGCGGGTGCTCCGCCCCCTTAAACTGGTGTCAGGGATTCCCAGTAAGTCCCACCAGACAACTTCAGTATCCTGTGACACCTTCCTAGTCGTATTGAATCCTATTTCTCTCCAGGTCTCCAGGTCGTCTTGAAGTCCATAATGAAAGCCATGGTTCCGCTGCTGCAGATCGGCTTGCTGCTCTTCTTTGCCATCGTCATGTTTGCGATCATCGGCGTCGAGTTCTACATGGGGAAGTTCCATCAGTCCTGCTTCAAGCCTGGCGGTGAGACCGCTAACATTCAGATTACCAAACCTGAATAATCTCAAACATGCGATTCTATGATTGAGGTTTCTCATTTTTGTGTATTAAAGCCAGTTTCCAGATTATAAGATGTGGAAGACAAAGGAAGCGTTGCTTTTAAAAAAAGTTGAAATATGAATAGTGTGGCTTGCATTGGTCCCCTCGTACTCCTAAATGAAACTAAGAGAACATCAAAGAAAATTAAACATTAACCTCAGTTTTTTTATTCAATCAATTTAAAAAAAAGGATCAAAACAAGAGAGGAAAACATTAAAATAAGGTTATAAAGATAGATATGCAACAATGTACATACAATAAACACAACATAAAGTAGTAAAACTGCTAAAAACAACACCAATAAAAACAAACAAACAAACAAAAATCTAGTCTCAGTTGGGTTGAAGGCCATTAACAACGTTTGGGGTTTTAAAATATAATAAATTGTACAAATGCTTATTGCGTTTTCAGTATAGTTGAACAGATTTGTTCTCTTAATAAATTATTTACAGATGAACGAACAACAAATCTTTAAACTGTTTATTAGACATCTGTAACAGGAGCCTTATTTTAAAGTTGAAGCAAAAAAAATTTATAATTATTTTTTTTATTTAGTAAAACAGACCATAAAAGTAAGCAAGATTAAAATTTTGCGAACGTTGCTTCAGATTAACAGCAAATGTCTCACTCTGGGTTCTTCCCCTCTGTTTCTGTCGCTCAGCGGAGAGAGTTGTGGACTGGCCGTGCGGTTCAGAGTCTCCGGCCAGAACCTGCCCAAACGGCACAGTTTGCCAGGAGTACTGGACCGGACCCAACTTTGGCATCACTAACTTCGACAACATCCTGTTTGCGGTGCTGACGGTCTTCCAGTGCATCACCATGGAGGGCTGGGTGGACATCCTGTACAGCGTAAGTCTGCAGGCAGAGGGAACAAAAACGCTGCAGCTTCGTTTCTCTGAGGAGCGAGTTTAGATCAGAACCAACTTCCTGCTTTGGGTTCAGAGTCACTTTGGTTCAAATGACAGAATCAAACAAACATTTCAGTTTGTTTTACCTTCTGTATATTCAAACTACTTTTCAATCCATCCATCCATCCATCCATCCATTCATCCATCCATCCATCCATCCAATGTGTCTCTCCATCCATCCATCCATCCATCCATCCATCCATCCATCCATCCATCCATCCATCCATCCATCCATCCATCCATCCATCCATCCATCCATCCATCCAGCCATCCAATGTGTCTCTCCATCCATGTATGCATCCATCCATCCACGAGTCTCTCCATCTATCCAAGCGTTTCCATCTATTTATATTATTTTGTGTAATTTTTTGTGTCTTGATCCATTCTCATTTATTTTGTACATAATTTGAAGGAGCAGCAGTTCATTTACCACCATGTCGAGGGTTTCTTGATTTTAGTCTCTCAACAACTGGGTCACTGGGTTACCCACCTCAGCCAGATTTACCTCTTAGTTACCAAACTATTTAGTTATCCAAACATCCTCTCCTTAGTGTTTTATTAGGCCAAACAAAAGCATGACTGTGCCTGTTATAAAAAACACTCTGCAACTCTCTAAAAGACAAACAACCTCCCTGAAGCATGAGGGTTGCTCGGTCGAGCAGAACTAAAAGCAGAGAAGTGTTTGGACCAAAGTTTCCCTCAGGCCTATATTTTTATCTGTTTCATGATTTGTCCTGTATTATTCAAGACAGAACAACGAACACTGACAGACAAACTTTCATTAAAAGATGAAGAAGCCTCTGAAGGGTTGAAAGTAGAGTATAAACAAATGTAAACACAGTGTAAAGCCATATTCGCAGTTAATTATTTACTTTTAGTCACACCGAAGGCAAAGTAAAATTCATGCTTTATTTTGTTTGTTTTAAATCCACAAGAAATAAAATCAGGTTGAGCTTTTTGCTTCTCACTGCAGAGATGCTGGTCAGTAGTGTAGTTTAAAGGTAAAATCTGAAAGCTTTTATTGGCACTCTCTGACATATTTCTAAAAATGTGTTGCGTTGTTAGAAAAGGCTCAAATGTAAATGTTGGTTATACATAACCAAATAGTATCTCATAGTGTAAACATAGGAAATACATTTTAAATGTAAAATCTGATTACATACCTGGAGTGACACATTTTTACAATTACATGTTGCTTGTTTGTAGCATTAAGTGCCCTATGATATGTTTAACGCTGATTACTAAACTGTTGAAGCCACAAATTTGTGGGTTTGAATGGCAACTAATATTAAAAAAACATAGAATGAACAAAAAATCAGCTTTATGTAAAATCTGTTAAACAATGACAATGGAGCTTTTTCTGCTGTTTGGCATCCTGGGTGTTACTATTTTTAACCTGCTCTGGCATTGCTTTGGTGTGGAGAGCTTGATGTGTGCCTCTTATGTGGCTGTGCTCAAAATATGGCTTAAAAAAAACAGCAATGTATCAGACTGATGATTGCCTTTTAAAGCAACACTAAAGAGGTTTCAGTTTTGGACGATTTTGGCGCAACTATGGACAAAAGCAGTAGTGTTTTTGACTGCAGGAAGACTGCATTTCCCATAAGTACCAGCACATAGCGTGGTGAAATCCTAAACTCCCGGTTGCCTGCAGTTGGATTGAAGTACATTTCTGTTTCCAGTGGCTGTTGAAGGATGAGTAGCGATGAGGTGATGAATCTAATTGGTGAACAATGTCACATGATGATGTTGGAGATAAGAAACGGGTGAAGTGACATGTGCTGTAAAGTTTATTACGTTTATTAAGTGATGCAGAGAATGCTTACATTTTGTTAGATGACTCTTCTTAGCTGAGCTAATAGTTACTCAGAGTAAAAGCTAAACATGAATTTTTAGTAAAGCTAACCATTACTCCGAGCAAAGCTAACAACCAATCATGCATGTGGTAACAGTCTCTGGAAGTCAGTCTAACAGCTAATCAAGATGAAGGTTACATTTACTTGAAGTCAAGCCAATTGCTTTCCAGAGCAACTCAAAAAGCGTATCAGTATAGAAGTGACGTATGCCGTAAAGCAGTAAGCACATTTGTAGTTGTTTTTTGTGGCAGGGTTCCTGCCACCCTCCTCAAAGTTGCTTATTGCTTATTCGAGCATTTGCGTGCTGTGGGAACGTAGCCTTAGATCATTCCTTAATAGTATTTTTATGCATCTTTTAGACGTATGGCATTAGAAAAGGTTGGAAACAGCAAAACTCTAAATAACTTTTATGACTTTTCTAAATAAAAGGGAGACATAAGTATAATTTGTATAATATATAAAACATAACACAATAAAAATCCCATGCGTTGAACAAAGAATCAGCTAAATTATCCATATTTTATTACTCCTAAATGTTTTGCCATCTGTGGCAGATCTGTCATTCCCTCTGAATTTCAGACACGCTCTCACAGAAAACAGGGGAGACAAATCCACTGCGAGCGAAGGAACAGATGGAAGAGGACATTCTGCTTATAGGAAGCTTAATGAAGTAGATGCTGATACATTCGCTCTGTTCCGACCTCAAACAGAGGAAGACCTTGTTGCACTCTCTGAAACCAAAGCGGTTTCAAAAACACTTCGATGACCACCAGCAACCTCAGCAACACGTTTTTAACCAAGCTAAAATCCAGGAAGTGATGCTGAACACTCTGTCGTTCTATCACCTACCCTCAACTCTCCTCTCTTAGCTGTAAATTCATGACAGTGTGGTTAAACACCCTGAAACGTGCAGCTCTGATTCAGTGAACGTTGCTGTAAGCCGTGAGCCGCTCAGGAAGGAGCGTGCCGCTGTTTGCAGCAGCAGCAGCAGAATCTGCGGGCGGTTTCTCCGTGTTGATAATCTAGCGATGCACATTTCATGGTCCGTGATTTCATTACATTTCCTCCGACTCCCCTGAGGATCCAGCGGCCGTCTTTAAATTAGAGGCAGCGCTAATTACGTCTGCCTTGTCAGACTTTACCCTGAAAAAAGAGAGAGATGTGCACATCTTGTTATAGATCTTGTCTATTGAGGAAGTCTTGAGTCAACAATCACAATTTAAAAACTACGTAAGCATTACAAATTTGATGCATAGATATCACTGCTCGCATGAAACTGTATTTTCTGGTTCAAATATCTTTTAAACTATAAACTTAAAAGCAGCCTTTCAGCATGAAATAGAAGCTTGTTTCAAGTCTATAATTCTTATACATTGATAGAGAGTGCCAATGGAACTTTTTAATCCATATCCAAGAAAATAATTGACTTAAACTAGATCATGTAGCTTTAGGAAACGTTGCTTCTATTTTTGTGTGTACTTCAGTACTAAAACTACTAAGCAAAATAATATTTTTGCAGCAATCCTGCTTGATGCTGCAAGGCTGCATCCTTCCTTTCATTTGAAACAGCTTGTTAATTATGGAGATACACAATAATATAATTATCATCTGTACCGTAGTGAGTGAAATTACAACCGGTACTCTTAAGGTTTAAGTTGAATAAATGTCAACAAAATTACTATTCGGTGAATTATTTCAGAACTCTAAAGATAATTGCTGACTCCACAGGAGGTGGGTTAGGTTTAGCTTCACATTCAGGAAGCTCCTTTGATAGCTTTTCCTTCTTTCTGCTGCGTCTGAGAGCTCTGCTACTCGGCTGTTTAGCTCTGTCACTTGAGCCTGACGTTAAAGCTTCAGCAGGCTTCCCGTCAGCAGGCTTTCCTTGTTCCTGGGTCTGTGAGTTGATGGTTGATCCGGAAGCGAGAGTGGGAGTAAAAACTGTCACGCTGTAACTGCAGGGTGCGTGAATCCAAATTTTCTGGCAGCTTTTGCCTTTTTTTTTTTTTTCTAATTTATACATAAATAAATTTCCCCCTGCTGATCACTCAAAGCTGTCAGCTCCCAGCTGCTGCGAGGAGGAGCAGCAGCGGATCAATCAGGTGAACTTCATCCTAAAGGTTGTTGTTTTTACCTGTCAGGAAACTCCAGGACCACCAAATTGAGGCAAGGATGTTTGAGGATGAGATGTTTGGAAACAGAGATGCGACACAGCAGCATCAAGTATAGAGTATTAACACCCATTTTTAACTCTATTCAGCTGCATTCACACATCAGTAGTTTATGATTAATTCAGATTTATTTATATTTTTGGATGGATTTTGAAGTTTTGGAGAAACTTTAGCCAACTTTTTCGTCACAAGATCATAACAAGATTACTGAAGCTGAGAAAAAAAGCGAGCTAAACTCAGAACCGCTCGCTTCGCACATTTTTTACGTCATGATTCACCACGTCTGGCTTATTTTGCTGCACAATTATGACGCATGTTTGACATTGATGATGAAAGAGTCGAAAAAAATGTTATTTAACCATAAAACTATCAGACATATATCACCAATTTAATTCCACATGTGGAAGTGACACAAACTGAATTGCAGTGGAGGTATCATTTCAGCTTTTGTGACGTTAATCAGATGCTCCAGCTGTAAACCGACTTGTTGCCACTTATACAAACACAACAGCCGGTTTATGTTTTCTATTTCACTATATTGCTATATTGGTCTAATAATAATCGTTTGTCCTGCTGAGAGAACGTGATTGTTAGAAATAAAGAGTATGTATGATCACAAAATCCTGTTTTGTGGGTTACTCTCATGCCTATTTTTTTAAGTATAGTTAATGATTTCTTTTTCTTTTTTTTTTTGTGTTCCCCCAAACGTTGACACCGTAACACATGCATAAACAAGAGTAATATAAAGAGTGTATAGTGATTTAAAATATGTTACTTTACTTTTTAGTGCAATAATGTTTGCCATTTTTGTCTTAAAAGCTGCAAAGTTTTTACATGTATGAACCAAAAAAAAAACTGGATGAATAGAAGCTGGTAATAATAGTAATATTCTTTTGGATTAAAATAAATCTTATTATGGGATGCTTTTTTATTTTGTTCCATTTAACTGTTTTAGCTTGGTCACTTTCTAAAATTTGTGGAGCATATCTAAAACATTTGTAAGAAATGCAGCTTGAGAAGTTGAAGTTGATCCATCTAGAGACAATGTTAACTGATTTTACATTAGCTATTTTCCTTGCAGCTGATTGGCTGAAACCCCCAAGAGTGGAAAAAGGGAAGACTGTAGATATTAGCTTTGGTTTTAATAAGATATATTTGAATGTATATTACGATATTTTGTTTGTTTGAACTCTTAAAATAGTGATTAGGTTGTTGTTGTTATATTGGAATAGGTCTCAATTATTGACAGATTATAGCTGTGACCTCGAAAGCACAAAAATAAGGATTATTATAGTTGAAGAGGTGTGAATATTGTTGCAGCAATTAAACTGATGTAGTATATGTATATACTGTATATATAGTATATGTATAAGAATGTAATTTTATATTTATTTGGGCCAATTAATAGATTTGTATTTTATGTTGTGGATGTATGGTGTAAAGTGTTGGATAATACAGTGGAAATGGTGTCCAAAGCAGAAGATAAATATTCCACCACAACCTTAGTAGTACGGGGATTTTATAGCACTTACATGCAGGTATCATTTTTGCAACACACTTTAGTTCTCATTGTGTCTTCTCTTGCCCTGCTGTGTCTTGTTTCTACGTTAGATAATATGTTTGAGGTGAATCCTTCACAAATTTTATTTAAAAGTCTGAAAAAGTTCTTCATGCTAAATGATAAAATTGTTGTAAGCCAGGGAGTTTGCATTGTTCCTTGTTTAGATAGAACTTCATTTTGAACCTTAATGATGCCTCAGATGTGTTTTACTGACAGCGCCAGAGGCTGCTTGTGTTGCATTGATGATTACACCTCCATCACAAACTGACATCTGATGAAGCTACTATGATGGGTGTCCTTCAGTGATATTCTGGTTTTCAATCATTACGGTGTTATAATTAGACTTCTGACTCGTGGTGGGTAAAAAATATTGATGCACTGCAAAAAAATTTTTGTTCCAGTTCAATATCTGTTCTGTAAATTGATTAGATCCCCTGGTCAGTGGGTTTTTGGAACATTTTCAAATCAATCTAAGAGGATCTGACTGAAGACTCTCTTTTGTTAAATAATAGTCTCATCAAACGATGCTCAGGGCCCGCTATAATTTTCCTGATTTTGTGATGAATTTTTTATTTACTTTTTTGCAATATAACCTCTAATGGTTCCATTAAGGGTTCTAATAGTTTCCTTTGCCACGCTCGCCTACATAAATTTAAAGCTTCATAGTCGACCTAACGCTTTCTAGATTTGCCAGTGGTGTCGGAGAAATGAAGAAAGAGCTATCTTAGCACCTAGCGCCACCTGTCTGTCCGCGCAGCGCAGAAAGGCAGCAGGTGTGGGAGGGGCTAGCAGTAGCATTGTAGCTGCAGAGCGATTGATTCTTAAAAGTGTTGAAACCAGTTCATGAAAAGTCTCCAATAACATAAAAAAGGAGGAAAAAGTCATTTTGAGCGCAAATATTATTGTGCTACTGTTTTAATTTTCACATACTTTATTGCTCAAGTGTTAAACTAATGTAAACCGCCATGGCAGTTCATATAGGGAGAAAATATTTATAAACACATAATACATAAGATAAATTATACTGTAGGTACTCCAATTTATTTTGTACACTAGTTACTGGAAAAGTATGTTTCATCTTAATTTATTTTCAGATCCTTTCTTTATCTGTAATATTTCTAATAATTTTTCTTCTTAAAAAGAAAGTTGATATTGAATAAAGGCTTACATGTCTACTAAACCTCCCAGAAGCACCAGAAAAATGTCTTTGCATGCTCAGATGAATCCGGTTCAAACTGCTGAAGCTGCCAGATTAGGGCCATGTCAAAAGGAAAACGCTCCCTCCTTGCTAGCTGGATTTAAAAAGTGCAAAATGACACAACAGAAAGTCAGGGTTTGTTTTGCTGCTCCTCGCCATTCTTGTATCTGAAGGTGGGGGTGTTTGTTCTGCTGAAAGCACCAATGCAGAGGAAGAAGAGTGGTTGTGCAAAGAGATGTCTGCAGGAGAGATTTAAGCATAAAGTGTTGTTTTATCGTTTTGATTCGGTGGGACCTCGTGCATGTAACATCTGCATTTTCACAAGGCAACGTGAAGCGAGGGCAGCGTAGCCCATCCATTACTTTTCTCCTGAGCTGCAGAGGAATTCATGGATGACCTACCACAGCTCCAAGGGGTGGAGCACTAACACCTTCACAATATTGGGGTGCAGAACTGAAACTTTTCTTTCTGAGACCCAAAATTCAAACCAGTGCAAAAAAAAAACGACATCCCGGATACAAGAGGGTTGTCGCCCGAAACGGTCCGTTTAACCTCAAAGACGTAAATGACGTCACACTTGAATTGTCTAGTTGACTAAATTTGGAGAAGTCGGAATTCCAATCATCATCCTAGAAGTTATTAATCTGATTGCCATGCTGTGGTGTGCATGATTCCTAAAAGCCGGATATTCACCACATAAATAGCATCTAAGCGGAGAAATTGCAGATATATGTAGCCCCCCCCCCCCAAGCTAAAAGTTAATGGTTTGCGCGTCATGTAGTGACATCATCACCCCTTGTGCCACCATAACAAACACACGTTTTGGTCCCAGCAGCACGTCTGCCATATTGGATGTGTCCAATGTGGATGTGTCAGATCTGCCCCGTAAACTAATAAAAGCAAATGGACTGAAGTTGATCCAGCTCCTTACTACAGGAGTTAGTTACAACTGGCTTTGTTCTTAGACAGATTCTGGATTTCAGAACTAAGCATTGTTCATATTTTGCTCATACTACGTTATAGATGACCTTAAATGGTCCAAGACTCTAAGTTAGCATAACGGGACTAAATAACTGGCTCAGCTATGCTGCTATGCTATGTTATGTCATGTTTATTCTCCCTACATTTGTAGACAACGATTCCAATGTTCCCTCTTATGAACAACAGCTTACTGTTGTTCATAAGAGGAGCGGCTATACTGGATAACAAAGTTGGCATTAAATAATTTCCTTCAATGTCCAAGTGGGAAGTCTAACTTCAGAGGGGCGTTACAGTTGAAGTCGGAATATGAAACGCGGTGGCTGGATGATCCGTGGTTCACCTTCTGGACCTGATCTCGGATAAGCAACCAGACGGATGGTTTTGCATCCTTTATGTTTTATCCAGCCTAAGGCCAGGAACAACCTCCCCTCCGCTCTCCTGTATAAATTGGCCAGTTAGCTCTACCATGTTTTGCACACATCAAAGACCTTTCCCTTCCTGAACTGTCAAATTATAACCAAAAGTGATCCTGCAGTCATCCTAATGAAGAAGGAAGCTGAACAGAGGTTCATGTAAGTGTCTAATTAAATGACTTTAACTATAGAGTGGAGGGAGAAACAAGACGATGCAGCACAGAGATGATGAGAAAGTGATGAAATGCTTGAAAAAAGTGGAAAAAAAATGAAGCCGGCTGCAGCAAAGCCACGCTCATGCCTTTATCCTTACAGGTGGGTGGTTGTTTTCTCTGACAGCGAGGGCAGAAGGTTTGCAGCAGCACATTTTCATGCTCTCATCTCTGACTCTCAGGTCCATAATACAGAACCCCGGCCCACTGATCAGGCCGGCCTGAACCTCCCATCAAAATCAATTCAACACCAACGTCTGCAGAGTGTCACTGTGCTTTGAACGAAGCATCAGTCTCCGTTGAGTTCGTCCCCGGTGTGGAGTCAAATCTCGGTCACTTCCGGAGCCACGACTGCAAACGAACAACCAAACTGAGGAGATCTGAGAAAATTAACAAGTAGTTTTATGAAAAATTTCAGGGACTATGTTTTTTGGATCATCCACTGAAACAGTTGAGATAGAAATTGCGTGTTATTCACATCATCGTTTGGTGGTATGAGTGTTTCAGACCACTTTATGGTGATTGTAATGAATCTGAACCAGACGAAAAATAAAAAAATAAATAAAAACAGAACCATTAACTCATTTAGTACCACTAATGGAGGTCTCTGTGACATTTCTCTTTGCACCTGCTTTGTTTGCGATACTCTACATGGAGAATAGTAGTGATTTTTTTTAACATGTTTCCTAAAGTGATGCTATAACAGCTTTAACAGTTCCAGGACATGATCTTATCGCAAGAGTTTATGAGGAAATCTGATTACATATTCATGCTCATATTTATGAGGTCAGACACTGATGTTGGAGGAGAAGTCGAGGATCTGCACCCAGAGACGAGAAAGTTATAAACATGCCCAATTCTAATGCAAGGGTTTACAACCCCAAAGTGAGCTGCATAGAAAAGTGCTTAGATGTTACAAGAAAAATCTATGCCGCACTTTGTGGATGGACTTTAAGGTTTTTGTACAATCGAAGCTGTGTCATCAAAGATGACAACAAGTGGAAGAAAGCTAAGAAAAAACAAAGCAAAACTCTGCACTGCTTGTTTCAGACATTGTTTTTGTCCAGATTTACCACGTCTGTCTTCTTCTGGTGCACAATTACGACGAAAATCTCACCTGAACTATGTAAAGGTCGGATGAAATGAGCGTTAAGACAGCAGACGCTTTGAAAACTATCAGATACGTGTTTCGAGGGGGTGAAAAGATCAGAATTTGGTTGTGAGAATGTTTGAAATGTGTCGCATGTGGGCAAACAAATGTCATTTGGGTTGCATTTTTATGCAGTGTGAACATAGCTGTTCCTTTCGACCTGAAGTTTTTTTCATCACAGATTGAAGATTAGACAAGAGAGATGATATGAAGATAAATGATTCTAAACAATTTGCATCTGTTGTTGGATATATTATAGTAGTTAAATAACCTCAAATATCTGGATCGAAATGTTTAAATGACTGAAATCTTGCCGTTAAAATGTGTGTGGTGTACACCTTTTGTTTTTGAGAGGAGTCTTTCAATGATATATTTTAGAAAAGTCTTTTATTTTGGGAAAATGTCCTTCACTGTGGAAAATAAGTTAAAGAAGACTATTCTTCAGAAAGAATAGGCAGAAAGCAGAATATAGGTGTGTTACATTTTTTCACTCCCTTAAATATCATATACAAACAACCATAATGTATTTTCACATTGATAGCAATGAAAATGAGTCTAATGAGTGACTATGTGTGATTAACATCCTGGTGGTTTCTACAATCTCTAAAAGCACAATGGGAGGTAGATCTTTCAGTTATCAGGCTCCTCTCCTATGGAACCAGCTTCCAGCTTTAGTCCGTGAGGCAGACACCCGGTCTAGTTTCAAATCTAGGCTTAAAACCTTCCTGTTTGATAAAGTTTATAGTTAGGAAGAGGTAGAGAAGACAGCCTAATCCGATTGGGGAGGAACTCAGTCTAGACAGACGGTTCTCCTTTGCTCTACCTTCTTCATGTCTCACTCTACAGGGTTAAGTTATTTAAGTTTTTCTATAGTTATGCTGCTATAGGCTTAGACTGCTGGAGGACAATCTGACCACTTCTGTCTCTGCTACTTTCTTCCTTTGTCCAATCTGCTTAGTTACTGTTATTTCAACCTTGTTAACCTTTAGTTTTCTCTTAGTGTTCTTCTCTCCATAGTAACCACACTTGGGCTGGCGTTCTGTTAGCTGAGACAGCTTCTTGGATGAGAACATGGGCTGAGATGCTTCCAGTGATGCTCTACAACTGCTGCTATAAACTCTTTTATTTCACTATCCTGTGCTTCTAATTTAGCTTTCTGTCTTTTCAAACCCCCAGTTGGTTGTGGCAGATGGCTGCTTGTACTGAGCCTGGTTCTGCTGGAGGTTTCTTCCTGTTAAAGGGGAGTTTTTTCTCTCCACTGTCGCTACATGCATGCTCAGTATGAGGGATTGCTGTAAAGTCAACGACAACACAAGCCATTGTTTCTGTCTGCTGATTCCAGAGGAGTGAATGCTGCAAGTCAATGACTCGATGCAATCTGCTGGGGTTCCTTAGATTGGAAACTTTTTCAAATTGATTTGTTAGAATGTATCCTTGATTTTAATTGATT
>JAVLVB010000002.1:96991-123042 GCA_032876305.1 Orestias chungarensis
CCCCCCCCCCCCCCCCCCCCCAAAATTATGTTTGGTAATGTATTTTTTTTTATTGGCTCATTATTCCATGATGAAAGCAAAAATGTTTATTGACAACAGGAGTATTAAAATTACATTTAAATAAGTAAAACGCATCCTAATTACATGAATAATCCAGATTTTGGGAGCAATTGAAAACCTGGTTCTGCTTGGGAATGATCCCAGCTGATCTTTTCTGCAGTTTTAACTTTATTTAGAAAATATAAAATTCTGTGTTCGTCTATAGTTTTATTAAAGTTGCTTGTAATTTCCTGCCTTGGTGTTTTTCCATGATTCTATCTCTTCAGACCCAAAGACACATATTTTTTTCTATATTTATTACTGGTTCCTTCAACAGATTTAGATATTAACTAAAAAAACAAATGGAACAGCACTTTTTTTAAGTGCATAATTGTTTTAAGATTAAATAAATTTGTTTTTTACCATCAATGTATATTATATGGTATATAGATTTTTTTTTTAAATCTAAGGCAGTTTGTTTACGAGTAAATTTCATTTCAAATGTCTAATTTGCTGATAAATACAGTTTTCACAGGCTGGTATGCAGATAGAGGGGTTTAATGTGTGAGACTTAGAGCCATACTCTGATTTAATTTGTTCAAATAAGTTTCCTGAAACTAAAACACGCTATCATGCCTCCACCAGAAAAATCACTCCACACACATTCACAGCCTGTGGTTCTAGCAAAGTGACAGAACCCAGCCATCCCTTGTTGTCAATTAGTCACAAATTAAGGATTAAAACGTCTGAATCCTCAACTCTGGAAATGCCAGTCTGATGCTGTTGGTGCAGAAAATAGGAATTTCATTCCTTTCAGATAAATAACAGGTGTGAGTAACTGAGCAGGGCGTCAGCTATAGTCAGGGATTTGGGAAGACAGTAATACTGGTGACATTTGAGTCATTACTGACAAAAATAATCATAACGACTGATCGCCACACAATGGCCATTACAATTACAAGCAGATGACTAGTTATGTAAATTGAATTATTTGGCAACTTTTAACGACTTTAAGGAAAGTTAATAACTACTTGTATTACAGATGACTTGGACCCAGTGAGGAATCCCGCTGACTTCAATTTTCTGTTACATAAAATGCGGGCTCAGTTTAATCTTCTTTTACAACTAGCTAATGTTCGATGCTAACAGTGCTGTATTATTATTGCTAACTTCTTGTTTCTGCTGACGATCATGAATTATTAATGCCGACTTTCTGTTGCTAATGATGCTGAATGGATAATGCTAATTTTCTGTTACTGCTAAGGATGTTGCAATACTAGTGCTAAATTCTTCTTGATGCTAGCGATGATGGATTTTTGATGCTAACTTTCTGATGCTGCTAACTATGCTGCAGTTTGAATGCTGAGTTGTTTTTGTTGCTAACAATGCTTCATGACAAATGCTAACATTGATTTGCTTACAATGCTGCATGCCTAATGATAACTTACTGTTTCTGCTAATGTTGCTACATTACTAATGCTAAGTTCTGGTTGCTGCTAATTATGCTACAATACTAATCCTAAATTATTGTTGCTGCTAATGATGCTGCATTGTTAATGCTGAGTTGTTGTTGTTGCTAACAGTGATGCATACCTAATCCTGACTGTTGCCTCTAACGATGCTGCATAGCTAATGGTAATTGCGTGTTGCTGCTAATGATCCTGCATTACTTATGCTAACTTTTTGTTGTAGCTAATGATGCTGCATTACTAATGCTACATTTATCTTACTGCAAACATCAATGCTTGGCTAATGCTATTTTTCTGTTGCCGTTAATGATGCTACAATAGTAATGCTAACTTCTTGTTGCTACTAATGGTGCTGAATTTTTAAAGCTGAGTTGATTTTGCCGCTAACAATGATGCATACCTAATGCTAACTGTCTGTTAACGCTAACGATGGTGCATGGCTAATGCTAACTTTCTGTTGCTGTAAATGAAGCTGCATTATTTACGCTAACTTGTTGTTTCTAACAGGCTCCAATTAAGTCTCCATAAAGGCTGTAAATATTTGTCGCTCTAAAACAGTTTCCCCTTTTTTGGTTTATTTCTCTGTGACAAGGTTTGCCTAGTAAAAAGTAAAATAAATGTGTTTTAACATAGAAAAAACTTTTATTTGTAGTTTTTCTATTTTCAAGGCTGCAGATCAAAACTGCTTTGCTCAGGAAAACTGTCAAGATTAATAACCTAAAAATGGATTATATTTTCTTTTCAAAGGTATATTTGTGAACCAACACATTCTCTATTTACCTTTTTGCAACACGTGCTTGCTTATTTTTGTTTTCTCATTTTTCCATCATTTTTTTATTCATTAGCAGAACAATTTTGCAAGACCTGACGTTATGTTGAGGTTCTAAATGCTGGTTTTTATCGTCTGTGTTGTGCTTTCTGAAGTTCTGAAGCGAGGAAAAATCAAGAAGGGTAAAAACGATTTGATTGGTGCTGAGGAGGGCGAGGATCCCTTTGCTGACATGTCCTCTGTCGGTAAGTCTCACATCTTTTTTTTTTTTTTAAATAGGAGGAGGCCATCTGACACCATCTGTTCACAGCATTTTACATAAAAGCAATTTGTGAAATCCTGTTTCCTACAGCTCACATGAACTCTGACCTTCTGACCTCCACTTCTCACATTAATAACTCAGCAACTGAAAAGTTGCTAAATATGTTAAGACTTGGCTTATTTTCACTCTTTTTGATGGTAGTTTCTGTATAACGATAGTTCAACTCCGATTTAGGTCATATTTTATGTAATATTTCTTCCCTTAAACAGCAATTTTATCTTTCAGCTATTAAAAAGTCAATGTGAACCTAATAAGGCCACCTCTAGGATTCGGGATCCTTTTAGTGTCGTACCGATTAACATTGGCATGTAATTTGAACTCAGATCCTTGTTCAAGCCAAATAAATAATGGATAAATAAATATAGATATATAAATAACTTAAAAATCACAATTGGATTAAAATATTGCAATTATTTCAACACTAATGAAACAACTCTAATCTTAAGGGTTGCCTCATACTGGGTTATTACATGAAGATACTGCTAACTTTATCTCTCCCTAGCCTCCCTGTGACAAACCAGGCTGAAGGTTTCACATTTTGACTTTTAATTAATCTTGCTGCTTTGCTTTTGGCCAAAAAATCTTTCATTAAGACAATTATGTGGTCCGAGGTCAATAATAATCTTCTGAGCTTTTTTCGTTTGACAAGGATTTGGCCTAGTGTGTATTTCATCTGCCAAACTAACTTGTTTAGCTACAAAAGTTGTGAAATCGCAGCGCTTAGTGGCATCTCTTTTGGCCTTGTTCTGGTGGCAGATTTAAATTAAAAAAAATTTAATTAATCCTCACCTAAAACATATACAAAACACAGTTTAGACCATACGTTAATCCAAGGGAATCAAGTTATCTTTTTTTTTGGCTACGAACCCTTCAAGGGGAAATGTTAATTGACTTGAATTATGCCATTGATTAAAATTTCCAGTAGACTTCAAGAAAATCACCTGGAACCTAATCCATCCATCCATCCATACATACATACATACATACATACAGTTTGATAATATGATTTCCAAATGGCTTTCTTTACAAATATTTTAACTAACCAAATCCAATTAGTTGTCTTTAGTTTAAACACCTAGAAATCCTTTCTTCTGAATGTTTTTGCATAAAAAGTGAGCCGAGGCAATCAAATGTCTGACTCTGACTCCCATTATGTATTGTTTATGTTTTGATGAGCTACTGCAAGTAAATTACAAGTGTTCATTAGTAGTGAGCTAATAAACATCCTTCCTGTTGAATCTGTTTTGTCACTGTCACAAACTTCGTTCTATGCTTGATTGAAGGCCAAAACGAAGACATCCTCTCCGGTTTTTAATGAATGTTAATCGGTAAATATAAGGTTAAAAGTCCAGCTTCTAAAGATGAATACTTTAAAGGATAATATTTAATAAAATGCAGTTTGTAGAGTTTAATTTAGACAAAAACCTAAACATTTGAAAGATGATTGCCGCACATTTTCAAGTTATTTCACATTTTTGTTTTCTGCTTTGACGGTTCCAGTTCCTCCTGGCTCCCCGTTTGGTCGGGCCAGTGTAAAAAGCGGCGGGAAGATGGACAGCTCGTCGTACTTCCGACGTAAGGAGAAGAGGTTTCGCTTCTTCATTCGACGTATGGTGAAAGCTCAAAGTTTCTACTGGATCGTCCTCTGCCTGGTGGGCCTCAACACTCTTTGCGTAGCCATCGTACATTACGACCAACCGGAGTGGCTAACCAGAGCTCTCTGTGAGTAAGCTTCAGATAAACTACAAATATAATTAAGACAATCGGGATCGCCTTAATTAAAAGTTTTATTTACAATCTCACCACCAGACACGGCAGAGTTGGTGTTTCTGGGCTTGTTTCTATCGGAGATGACTCTGAAGATGTACGGCCTCGGAGTGAGGAATTACTTCCACTCGTCGTTCAACTGCTTTGATTTTGGGGTAATTTGCTACTTTGAGGACAACACTACATTTCTTTCAATATTTATTTATTAATTAGGCTGCCCAAGATGAGATTATAAACTTATTTAACACTGCAAGATTGATGTGGTGTGGCATTGAAAAATAGCAGAGAGCGCTCTTATCACACCAGGAGATTCATCTTTGAGCTTATTAGCTTTTAAAACTGTTCAAACCATTGTGAAATCTGGCATGCACTCGCTGATGGAAACTGAAACGGTATAATCTTAGTGTAATTAGATACACATTTAAAGTGATTGGGATATAAGTGATTCAGTTTACACCAGATTATATCAGTTGTGTTATGTTCATAGTTTACCATCTAGACCTTTTAAACTAAATTTACAGTCATGAAATAAATCTAAGCTGCAAGCATCAGTTTTTTTCCATGTCGCACGCTAAACGGATCTATCAATTATGTATGTCAACATTAGGTTGTACAATGAGCAAGCCGCTATATTATTTTCATTCAGGCTGAGTTAAGAATTTAGATTTGTAGCTTGAAACTAGAGCTGAAACAAGTAATGGGTTTAATCGATTAGATTCGATTATTAAAATAGCTGACAACTAATTTAGTAATGAATTAGTTGCTTTATAGTCACGTTTTACCGTAAGCGGTCTATTTCAACACAAACTGTTATATCTGCGGTCAATATGTGGCAGTAATGAGCTACCTAATGCTGTGAGCTACCTTTGGAGTAGTAGAAGAAGAAGAAATCAGTCCATCGTTAGCCTTGTTTTTCTAGCACATGGCTCGAGTGGCGTCAACGCATTTGCCCTGTGCAAGATGGCGGCGCGCGAAAACATATTAAAGTCTTCTTTAATTGAACATCTGAGACGAAAACATGTCGGAGTTGAAGAAGGAGAGGAAGAGCCAGCGAGGTAAAATAACCGATACCTAATAAGGAAATAAACGTGATAAATACTGTTAATGGATTCAGTTAAAATTAATTTACAGTTGCAGGTGTTCAGAAAAAAAACAAGCAACAATAAACAAATACATGTGGAACAAGACGCTCACCCCCCACTTACAAACTTTGTTGGTAGAGACAGAAGTTCATATTATTTTAAAAATAATGTCCGGGGCCTAAGGCTTAACTTTTTTTGTTTTTTACTGTTCTATAAATCCTGCAACATGTTTTTTAATACAAAGACAACCGTTTTACAAAGTTTATTGCACATTTATTTAGACATTTTTAGATGCTCAATATGCTTTAAATTGCCCTAACTTGATATTACTTTAAATAATTTTTCCTAATATATTCTAAAGTTCTCATTAACGTTTCTGTTTTGTTAAACTTTCAGTTTTTTCAATAATGATTCTACTAAGCGATATGTAATGTACCGCATCTTGTGTGGCTGAAACTTGTATGATTAAATTCAGCGCTTTAGCGTTGGCCCAGGCTAAATTCATTTTTTATAGTGCTGTAGTGTTAGCAGAGCTAATATTTAAGTTTGGTGCTACTGGGCTAGCGCTTTAGCTACATAAAATATTTATGGCTCATATTAAATGTTTCATGTTTGCCTCGTTTTCATCACAGAGGTAAAGCTAACTAAAATGTTGTCCTCTCTTCATCTGTTTTAGGTTATTGTGGGAAGTATCTTCGAGGTCATCTGGGACATGATTAAACCCGGAGCATCGTTTGGGATCAGTGTGCTGAGAGCCTTGAGGCTCCTCAGGATTTTCAAAGTCACCAAGTGAGTTTGTTTACAGAAAAAGTTGCTGTCAAGTTTATTTCTGCTGGCAAATCTGCAGTTGAATGCAAACAACACAGAAAGAGAAACACTTTTATAGCTTTTCTTTACATTTTATTAATACAGCACATCAAAAAGTGCACATTCCCTCCTGAATAATCAAACCCTTCTTTAAATTGCATATTTTTTTAAATGTATCTCTGGTTAATTTATCTCTGGTTATGAGCTCTATGACTCCCAAGCATTTGCATTACCTCAAGTAAGAAGAAAAACGAGGGTAAACATTAAAGGTCTTGTTCAAACCTAAATCTGATTGGGCTTTGAGCGTAATTATTGATGGCTGAAAGTTGAACAATGAAGATATCATTGTTGTTGTTGAAGATTTCAGGGTGACCAGTTTAAAATAGATTCTCCTCTCGAGTGTTCAATGGAGAAAACTACAATTCTGCTAGAAACTGGTTGATGGATACAGGAAATGCGATTGAGGTGGAAATGGGAAAGAATCAGGGACTTATTTGTGAGGGTGTGTGTAAAATTGTGATGTATTATTCTAAACCATTTGGATAGGAGGAATTTTTACTATATATTCAGATTTGTGGTCCATAATCTTGTTAAAATCATTGCAGTAGAGAAAATTGTAGCTGCTGCATTAAATGCCGCTTAAAAAACTTTAAAGGGAAGTATTGTGTATCTTCTAGGCATATTGTGCCGTTTTACATATTGTGCCGTTTTACTATATTGTGTATCTATAAGATTCACAATACTACGATTTTTTTTTTTTTTTGAGGAGGGAACGAAATTAGAACATAATAGCAAGCTATACATCACAATGTTCCCATCCAGACTGGATCCCTGTCTCTGGCTTCATCAAAGGCAGCAAGAAACTTGGGTGTCATGCTTGATGATCAGCTGACCTTTAAACATAATGTTGCCTACGTTTCTAGATCTTGTCCCTTTGCATTACTAAACATAAGAAAGATACGGCCATACCAAACCCAACATGCTACCCAGCTCCTGGTTCAGTCTATGGTTTTCTCCCGCCTTGACTATTGCAACGCACTCCTGACTGACTTCCCAGGTTCTACAGTAAAACCTTTACAAATGATCCAGAACGCGGCGGCGCGTCTGGTTTTCAATCAGCCCAAAAAGTCTCATGTCACCGCTCCTGCAACAAATTCAAGTCCCTGATGTTAGCCTACAAAGTGCTTAAAGGTACGGCTCCCATGTACTTGAATAATCTAGCAAAGGCTTATGTCACAGCTCGGTCACTTTGGTCATCAATGGATTGTCATCTAGCAGTTCTACACCACGCTTAAGACAATTTAGACTGTTTTCTTGTCCTGTTCCAAGGTGGTGGAATCACCTACCAAGTGTCACAAGAACGGCAGCGTCCCTGTCTGTCTTCAAGAAACTCTTAGCTTATGGTCAAATTGATATATTAACTGTAATTATGTGTCTACTTTGTAAGTCACTTTGGATAAAAGCCTCTGCTAAATGTATAAAGATAACATAGAAAGCTTAAGAAAGTAAATGTAACCATTTACCCAAGCTTTCATTGTGTGGTGTTATCTTTATTTGTTAATGCTGACAGTAACTCCTTGCTCCTTTTTATTCCCCCTCTCTCAGATACTGGAACTCATTAAGGAATCTCGTCGTTTCCCTCCTCAACTCCATGAAGTCCATCATCAGCTTGCTCTTCCTCCTCTTCCTCTTCATCGTGGTCTTTGCTCTGCTCGGCATGCAGCTCTTCGGCGGACAGTGAGTAATACTCCCAACACTTCGTCGTCTTTCCTACTCCTCCGTCTGTGATCCACTGCACACAACAAACCTCCAGAGACGCCGCCCGGATCCCCTTGTGTAGCTCGCTGGTGATCCCCGTCCGCTGCGGTTGGCCGCCGGTGACAAGCATGTCGACCCAGCAGGTAGCCGGCTGAGCAGCAGCACAACCAGGAGCCCTTTGAATATCACGCCCAGCGGGAGCTCCGTGTCGTCTAATGACAGGAACACCTCCTGATCCAGAGCCGGCTGCGGATAATCAAAAGCCTGGCGTCTGGCCCATGCTCTGAATCAATTTACACACGAACCTTTTATATACCAGTATCACCGCTGCGACATTGTGATGTTGAAATGTTGTAGTTTATAGAGCAGTTTTATCTTCTTTTGCTGCCACCGTCAGTCCTCTACTGAAAGCAACTCTGTGTGTATTTTACAAGGCTTTGTGTGAGAGTTTATGGACATCTTCTCCACGTATAACTTCTCACTTTAATTTATTTTATTTGGATTTTATAGAATAAAAGAAACAACATTTAAAGTAAAGTAACGTTTAAAACCCACATTGTAAAGGTTTAAAAGATTTATTGTCCAGTTTAGGACCATCCAAACACTATAAAACTAAAGCAAGGTTTTTAACCCAAAACACTTAAACTCAAAACCTGACCTTTAAATGACTCAAACAAACCAAACATGCTGCAAACAGCATCAAGTATTAAATGTTTCATCAAGTATTTCATGCTTTCTGCGAGGAAGTGCAGGTTTAAATGGGGATACCTTAGCAATGATTGGTGGAGCAATCAGCTGGAAGCAGGAAGTAACATAAAGGAAATACAGGAAGTGACCAAGTTCACTGTAGGGCCAGGAGGCAGGAAGCTGCATGTGCACCTGAAACAACACATAAAATAAACACATTGCTTGGTGTAAACCGGGACTACTACATATGTCCTAATACAACTTTTTCACTCCCGATACAATACCGATATTGCAGTCTTCAGTATTGCTTGATGCAGATATCGACCTCATACGGTATTGGCATTACTTTTGTGTGTAAAATGTTACAAAGGGGCTTCACTAAGTGATATCATTCAAAGATAAATCAATAGTTTACAGCTGTGGGAATGAAGGGAATTTAATCCATTTATCCTTAAACGTTGGGTCGCATAAATTTGAAACTCAGAAAGCGCTGTTGTAGCGATCATGGCTCTGCATGCTGGATACATGCTGCTTAATAGAAATGGTGGCACAGATAAAATGCTGGAACGGACGCTTTGTGTTGGATTGCCGATTTTGACCTTTTTACATGCAAGTTGATATAATTGGATATATATACTTTTTTATCTGATATCGGCCCCATATCCAACACCAATGTCAGATCGGGACACTGCTACAGCTGTTATTGTCACATACATGCCATACAAAGTAATACTTGACTCTCAGGACAGCCTGTTTATATTCTTAAATTCCCGTATTCAAGCTGATCCTGTGTTAATGTAATGTTCATCAGTTCAACCCTGGCTGTGACCCTAATGCAGTTTTGTTTTTGCCAAAATGTGACCCGTATCACTTTTGGAAAAAGATTAACTAACGGGGAAAATTAACTTGAAACTTGAAATAAACAAACATGATCCGATAAAATAACGAAACTGAAAAAAATTGAGTTAAACAGAAGTACTGCTTTAACTAAGAACACAGGAGAAAACCCAAACCCTTAACATTCTGGGATCGTGACGATATGCGGGCGGATAGTTGCACATTTATATAAACATTTCCTAAAAGCTAAAACCAGATTGTTGGGGTTATAACTTTTTTGGGTTTATTTATATTCATTTACTGTAAATGAAGGAAATGTTTATGTAACAGTAAATGAAATCAGGGTTCAGAGCCATAAGAAGCCAAAGAAGGAGCGTCTTAAACCTCCACATTTTATCTCCTTCATCCAACCGTCTCATTCTGCATCCAACTTTCTCCTTTAACAGTAGACATATTTATGCTTAGGTTCTGCCATCAAGCTGCTTCCTCCCGGCTAGTTGCTCTAAACCTGCTGCTATTGTGTTCAGGATTAGATAAAGTGAGGCTGTGGGAACAAACTTGTAAGGAGCTGAGCATCACATGACTCTCGTTTCCAGGGTAGAGTTAATGAAGTCTCCGCGGACGGCTCCGGAAAGCCAAGAAGAGTGCTCCCAATCCCTATTATCAGACTAAACAGAGGTCCGCGCTGCAGCATGCTCGCTGCTCGGCGTTTGCTAATCCCTAAAGTAAAACGGGGAGGAATAAGTCGGAAAGGTAGAGAGTGGAGGTGGGAATGAAATGGCAGGCAGAATGTTAGATGTAGTGGAGTAAAAGTGTCACAGCCGCCGATCCATCACTTCTTTTAGTTTTTCATTTTTTCATTCCTCACACCAGCCAGCATTGTTGTGAAAATAAGCACCAGGATTTTAAACGGACGATATCTGTGTGAGCCAGGGGAACTTAGTCATGCCCACTACTCAAAAAAAAAAAAAAGTAATTTATAAAAACAACAAAAAAATAAATGATTTGACCTGAGTAATTTCTAAAATAGGAAAGCAGAAAAATAATAGAATCCTGTACAGTAAAATTTCAACATAAAAACAGTGCAGTTATTAAAAAAAAGTGCTTGCTCTGTTTTAAAATGAATGAGTCTGTTAATTTAAGAGTAAAAACTGTGAATGCGTGTTTGAGCGTCAGGTTATAGCCAGCTGTTGCTCCTGCATCCCGTCGCCATGGTTACAGTAAGCCGCATCCTGTCCTCATCGTTTTTCCTTCTCAACACTTCCTACTAATTGTTCCTGCTTTCAAATTAAATCTTTTTTTTTTTTTTTACCAAATAAATGTTTAATCAGCCTGACTTCAAACACTATTTTGCAGCTGTAAAAATTATTTCTGTACCCCTTTTTAAACAAGGTTCACTTACAGACTACAGTAAGTTTTTTGCTAAATCTACCTTTAAAATGGATACTTTATGTTTTTTGAAGGGAGTTTCTGTAGTTTATTTTCATTATTACTCATATTCCTACCTACCGATGGCGCTTTAAGAAATAAAATTTCATCCGAGAGATTTTCCAACTTTTAAAAGTACAGTTTACAAACAAAAGCAAGAAAAATCAAGAATCTTTTCATTTATGCAGCAGCAATTTACAACACATCGTCTTAAGGCAGTTTAAAAGAAAATCATTGCATTCTAATCATAGATACATGATAAACAAATCAGTTTAAGAAAAGTTTCCAATCTAAGGAACCCCAGCAGATTGCATCATGTTATTGACTTGTAGCATTCACTCCTCCGGAATCAGCAGACCGAATCAATAGCTGGAATTGTCGTTGACTTTACAGCAATCCCTCATACTGAGCATGCATGTAGCGACAGTGGAGAGGAAAAACTCCCCTTTAACAGAGAGAAACCTCCACCAGAACCAGGCTCAGTACAAGCAGCCATCTGCCACGACCGAGTGGGGGTTTGAAGAGACGCTCTTGTGTAGCTTTAGCTGCAAATGTTTTGCTGTTTACTGTAACAATAAGATTAATGCAGAAGCTGGTGATTTGTAATTTGTAAGGATGGTAAGGCTCTCCATCAAGAGGGGCGTAGCCTCTGGCTGACGTTAGTTGTCAATAAATGCGTCTCAGTTGGACGACAGACAATGTTTTACACAGTGTAAGTAGTCACTGTAAAATTATTTAACTGTGTGCTGTGGCTATCTAAGAACACCGTGTCAAAATAAATTTTAGCTTTCCTCTGAATCTCTGTCCATTTGTTTCTATTCGAAAAAATTAAAAAAATGAATTACAGACATGGTATCAAATACAGTTGAGTAGTTTTCTGTTTCTGCAGTAGTAAAGCCAACATAATCATGAGTACGGTCATCAAGATTCAACATATTAGAATTTAACCCATAATAACTGTAGGTCAAGAGGAAGGATAGTGGAATAGAAGAACATCCATACAGTAAAGAGCACAACTGCTGCTTGGAGATGGTTTCAAAACACAAGCCCATTTGAAAAAATAAAAAAATAAATGTTTTTTTCCGATGAATTATTCTAATTATACTGCTTAATTATTATTTGGGTATGGATATTAGTTTTTAGAATATTAGAATTTGTATTTTAGTGTGTGTTATTAGTGTGATGGAGCAGTCACAAAAAAGCATTTCACTGCAATCTGTACTGTGTATGACCATGTATGTGACAAATAAACCTTGATTTGATTTTGATTTGATTTGATTATAGAACAACGTAACAAAAGTGTCCTGAAAATGTATTTATTTTCTTTAAGTTTGTATAAGTTCATATATTATTTATGTGTTGTCCTTATGAATCCTACAAACACCTAAAACAATTTTTGTTTACATTTTTTATGTTTTAGATTTTTTAAATCTTTTAATTGTGATTTTCCAGGTTTAACTTTGAAGAGGAGACGCCAACAACAAACTTCGACACCTTCCCAGCAGCCATCCTCACCGTGTTCCAGGTAAAATAATCCTCAGCTCTAGACATTTCCTCAATTTACAAAACCATGAGGAAAAACAAGCACTTTAAGGTCAGAAAAAGCTGAATGTAAACTTGCCTGAAATAAGCGCTCTGTGCGTCTCCTGTCCCTGGTTGAGCTCTGTGGTAATCCTTCAATTAGTCTGTGCTCATCACCCTCTGCTCTGTGAAGTAATTTAATAAAAAGTCCGTGAGATCTGAACGTGCTTTCTGAACCAGCTGGTGTCCCATCGTGTGAATTTGGCTCTTGTGTGCCCCAGATTCTGACTGGTGAGGACTGGAACGCCGTCATGTACCACGGCATTGAGTCTCAAGGAGGCGTTCGACGCGGGATGTTTTCCTCCATCTACTTCATCGTCCTCACGCTCTTTGGAAACTGTATCCTCCTTGATATAGTTACAGGATTTATGTAAGGAGTGTAAGGCCTTGTCCAGACTTGGCCGGGTATTCAAATACACCATTGTACAACATTGTATTCAAAATACAAATATGTCTACCACATCGTTGTAAATAAGAATATCATACTGCAAAAAGTTGAATTAAACATGCCAGATGGATAGGGGGAGGTGTAGCGCAAAACTACAGGGTGGGGAATTTATATGGATACGCCCTAAATAGATTGGGAATGGTTGGTGATATTAACTTCCTGTTTGTGGCACTTTAGATGGGAAAAACTCTGAAATGTGGAAATTATGCTGAAGTTAATTATGCTGAATACAAAGACAAAACCTAAACACTTGTAGTTTAATAAGGAAAATATTTTAAGCAAATGTCAAAGAGAAGCCCTGGCAGTAAACAGCGAAGAGGGACCGAACAAAGCAGATAAAATGCTAAATATATTTAACATTGTATTTATGTTAAAAAAAGAGATGAGGAGGGAGACAACCATTAGCAAGAGGAAGAAGAGAAACAAGCTGGGATTTTTAATTTAATTATACTGCAGTCATAGCTTGACTCATAAAAATCACAAGATTTTTCAGAGACTTCAGGAATCAGGAATCGTTTATTGTCATTCACACACATGGGGTACATGAGCACAAACGAAATTTCTGGGGTGACGAAGACCCGTTGCTGCTGCACCTTTCGCCGCGCTGCATCGTGTCCTTGAGGACAAGGGAAAATTACACATAGTGAGAGATGAGGGAGAAAAAAACACAATTCACACTTTATCCTTGACAGGATACAGCTTGAAGTTCCAAAAAACCTCTGCACAGCAACAGTAACACAACAGAACAGAGCCTTGGGATTAAGATGAGGGTGAAGGCGTATGTAGAGCTGGTATCAGTGTATGTGAGTGTATGAGTAGGTCTGTGAGCTGTGAGCTGCTCTGTCCTTCGATGATAACATAGGTGTATTCAGTTCAAACAGATCCACAGATGTCAGGGGGAGGGTAGGGTTGCAGTGGAAGGAGCAGCTTGTTTACATAGTTCCAGGAGAAGTTGAAGATAGCAGACCGTCAAGGTCGCCCCAGAGAGCCGAATCAGGAAAACAATGATTTGTTTGGGCCAGGCAGACTTTGTTTTCTGTCTACCTTGAGTCCCGCTGTCTCTCGATTGCGAGTCCGATCAGCCGAATCTGGACCTTTCCGCCCGTCTGAGAGACCAACTTCTCCAAGATTATTCCCCTCCATAAGAACTCGCAGCCTGCCTGTGATCCGGTACACGAATCACATCCAGTTTGCGGTTCGCTATCTCAGTCTGAGTGTTGGTCGCTCTCCAGACGCCTTCATACGCTCCCAGCCGCTTTTCAATGGCCAGGGCAGTTGCTGGCGTTTTCTTATTTTGGTGATACATCAGGTAACCGCCGACGCCAAAAAGCAGAAATCCTGTCATCATAAATCCAATCATGTATAGATCTTCCACGTCCTCGACTGACATTTTCGACAGACACACAATCTTCGACTTCATCCAGGAATCCATTGTATATCCTGCGAACGCTGTCCCGTCTGGACACGAGGGTTCCCCTTTGCCCTGTCTTCCCATCAGGAAAATTTGATCAATTGCGTTGAGAGACCAGCTGACCAGATCCATATTTTCGGTTTCGGAAGATATGTAAAAAGATGCTCCAAAAGAGAATGAAAGACACAGACACAGGGCTGAAGCAGGATAGATAAGGGTAAGGTCGGGAGACAGAGAGAAAAGCGTCCGCCTTCTTCGAGAGCTGGAGTAGAACATTTTTTGTGTGTGCAAAATAACCTTATCTATTCCCACTGGTGATAAACCGCTGGTATTTGTGATGGCGCTTACTCTGATATAGCAGTACTAAAACTGACGGTTAAGGCGTGGAAACCTCTAGTGAAGAAAAAATTTATTTCCTAGAATATAAATCCATCTTTGGTAGGTATAATAGTTTTGGAGGTAGCATTGTTGCTGAATAGCCTTGAAAGTAGGCTTGAAAGAACCTTTTGGCTAAAACAAAGCTCACGGTAAAGACAACACTGAGTTTTGGCTAAAATAATTTTTTATAGAATTGCAGCGATCTAGCTTTAAAGAGTCACAAGGTCCTGGAGACTTAATCCAGTCTGAATTGAAGAGATGCTGAGGTAATCAAAGTGTAGTATATCAACAGATCAACTCTCTGTCACGCAACTTTAATACGGGGGTATCTCTTAAAATTGAATACACATCAAAATTGTACTATATCTATATTAGTCGGAATTGTGTAGAAAAAAACTATTTTTTATAAATATTTCTATCCTGAATCACATCATGCAGACACTCTCCTGAATGTTTTCTTGGCCATCGCCGTTGATAACCTCGCCAACGCCCAAGAATTGACAAAGGTGAGTTTTGTCAGTGTTTAGTTTCTACAAATATAACTGGCATGATTGGACGTCACCCGGTGTGCTCATGGTACTGACTTGGGCAACATAAAACCTTAGCTTTATGTGATGGTAACGCCTTTTTAGGATGAAGAGGAGCAGGAGGAAGCAGCCAACAAGAAGCTAGCACTACAGAAAGCTCTGGAAGTAAAGGAAGTCAGTCCGATGTCAGCTGCCAACATTTCGATCGCCGCGTAAGTTTTAAAGCATCACTCGACCTCTATTTGGACCCACAATGGAAGAAAATGTGTTTTTCAAATACGTTTCTGTTTGTTCCAGTCAAACAAATTTGTTGTTTTTTTTGTTTGGTTTGTGTCTGTCTTGCATTTCTGCTCATCTAAGATAACCTTGATGAGAGTGCTCTAGTTGTGTTGTCTTGTTGATTTCACCCAACTGTTGATCTTTGGCAACTTTATCTGCAATGAAGCAAGCACTGAATTTCTACTAACGCTTTTTAACAAAACTTTTGTTTTTCTCAGAGCGTAAGTTGACATTTTATTCAAAAAAGGTAGAAAAACCTTTATTATTTTACCTGCTTTTAAAGTTTTAACTCCCATATGTTGCTCTCAGGTTTTCAGATTTGCCTTTTTTAACTTTTTAAGATTCATAGCCTCATCATGTGTCCAATGAACAAACATAAAGTTAAGATTAGCGACTTATGATTTACGTTGGCAGAGAAACTGTTCGTATTTGCTCTTTTTTTTTTACAATTTTATTTTCTTACCTTTACACTTTTATTGTAGCAATTTTAGGTTCAGCCATTTAAGATGGAAGTGCAGTTCTCATCTAGATTATAGCGCTAGATCAGGCCTGCAACCTGCAGCTCTGGAGCTTAGTTACTATCCAATAAGCATCAGAACCAAACTGAAACAACTCACAATTATGAATGTCTAAGTTTTAAGTTTACTCTTTAATTATTAAGAGCTGATCCGCTATTAACAGTTAGCTTGCTTTGTAGCCATTCTCCTTTGTTGTTGTTATTGTTGCTTGATGTTGTGAGTTTGGTCTCTGCAAGTCAGATCAATTTAATTTGGTTTTTGGGACAGAATATTAAAAGATTAGCGTTTGTTTTGTTTTTTTGTTTGTTTCATTGATTAGGCTTTGTTTGTTTCCTTTGTGGGTTTCATTCCACAATTATTTTCCGGCAAAACGGCATAGAAAAATTTAAAGGGACATGTTAAGCTATTTTGGTTGAGATAACTGATTCAGGTGAACAGAATAAATGCACAACAGTGTTTTTTGAAGCCACATCGCACTTAAAATCTTGGTTTACCTCCTAATTCCTAAATATATCCCAATTAAATTCAACAAAACATTTTACTTTACAAACAACTGAAGCTAGATAGGAGGGTCAAGTTAGGCCTATAAATTGCGCTAAAATGTCAAAAGATTAACATGGATTCTCAATAGAATCAAGTAAGGGTTAGAAAAATTTGTACTTGTAAAAAAAAAAAGTTGTACATGTCTTACAAAGTTTTGAACTTGTAAAAAGATTTTGTGCTCATCCGATGACCACACCAATTTCCCTGAAGTTACAAGGTTACAAAATTCAAGTTGCAAGTACAAATTTTGACCCGGTTTTGATCCCTGAGTGAGTAGCCAATCAGCACGTTGTTTACTGACCTGCCATTTAACCCGGTGCCTACCTACGCACCAACCAGTTGATATCAGAATAGCAACTGTACCTGAGTGGGTTCCCTACTGCCTGTTGATGTGCCCCTTGGCAAGCCAGTTAGCCCTTGGTTGCCTCCAACTTTGCATATTGATGTTTAAATGTGTCCAGATTTGTGAGTGTGAGTGGTTGAAAATGGCTCCAGTGTAAGGTGCTTAGTTTGTCAGTATACTTAAGTATAGTACAAGGATTTTAATGCTAAAGTTGCCATTTTTGGCACCCTAGTAACTCTTACAAACATTTAAGATGTACTATTCTGCGGGAAAAATGATATGTTTTTGTTTATTACTCCAGCTCGAAAATTGTACTTTCATATTTCCGACTATCAATGCTCCAGAACTCTGGCTTCCTGCCAGCTTTGCTGTAAAGCTACTTTCCTGTAGCGGTTAGCTATGCTACAGTACAATATAGTCTTCCTGCTTCAGCTAGCTGCAAATGTAGTCTTCCAGTCACCTAACTGAGCTGATTATGGTTTTAGGACTAGATCACAGTACCATTTAGCTGGCTTGAAGTGTCAGTGTTTGCTTTTTGCTCTAAATTGCTTTGTTGAAGTGCTAACAGTAGAGTCCTTTATCAACTAGCTTTGATGTCGTAGTACCACAAGAGGCTAAGTAAGATTTATGCAACCTGTTGCTCTAAAGAAACCCTAAAATAATATATAAGAATTTGAATACAATTAAAATGTGTACTTTTAAAAACAAATTAAAAATTTAATTTAAAAGCATTTCTGACTGCAAGCATTAGCTTTAACATTCAGCTAGCTAGCTAACTTGCTGTTAAGTTTGCTTTGTTGCTGTATCACTCCAAAAACAGTACGATTACAAGGTAGAGAAGACTCCTGAGCAAGATGAATAAAAACTCACGTTTTTTCTAATACATCCTGATTGTCCCTAAGAAAGTTATTCTTGGACTGACGAGACAAACATTTGTCCTTTGGGTTTAAATACCTTGCCCAGGGTAAACAAATTAATGTAGCAGGTTGAAGTGAACCTACAACCTTTGGCTTGCAAGATAATTTACTACTGAGCCACAGTCATCGTTTAAAAGCTGCATTTTGTTTTATGCCCTAGACTTCTCTTTTACACGTTTTGATCAAATACTTCTGAAAGGATTATTAAGGAGGAAAAAAAATATGTAAAAAATGTGTTGTGCAAAGCAAAAAGAGTGAAATCATGTGTTCCTTTTAATTGCATTAAATAATCGTAGACAGTTTTGAAACTTTGGAATGAAACCCTTGAAGGGTTTTTGTTTTTTGTCAGATGGTTCCTGAGGTTGCTGTTGTGTTTTCAAACCAGCTTCGTAGAAACACTGTGAAACACGGAGTGGGGACCGGCGGATGGCGCTGAATGGTTAACGGACAGACCGTCCGCCCGTCCCCTCCCACATTTGTCTCATTTTTTTCTTTTGTTTTTGTTCTGCATGTACAGTTTTGTAAAGCAAAATCGAGATGCACTCTCTCGCAGGTCGTCCGTCACCAGCATTCAGTCACCGTGAGTTATCACTCTCTGATACAATTTTCTACTCCTTCCTTTCTTTCCTCACCTTCCTTGTTTCCTTCTCTTTTCCTCTCTTAATATCACACATTTTATCATTGATACATCTTCCCGCTCTCATGACTGATGATTCCCAATCTCCTACCTTGTATTGTCATTTGTTTTTCTCTCCTTCTCAGAATTGAACCTTTAAAATGTAAGTTTAACTCATAGAAAGTCAGATTTACATTTGCTAGAGTGTGAACGCTACACTTTATGTGGTCATCTCATTATATTGTTACATCCTCCATGGTGGAATGTATTTTTGTTGTGAAGTAATGCCGTCCCTGGTTTCAAAATGGAGGATGTATTTAAGAGGTCTGTTGTCTGGCATTCAAAGATTTGTTTTTCAGACTAAAACTTCAGGAAGAGCTCAGGCTAACACAACAAACAAAACAACCCTAAAGATTGAAAGAAACAAAGAAACTTACCTAATTTCAGTAAAAGCAAAAGATACAAACCAAAAAAAAAAACCTTCCTAACAATCTACATAAACAGGAGAAAACTGGGCAGCTCTCCCCTACCAAACAGTCTGACCAACGGTTCAAACAGAGGCAATAAACAAAGAGTCATTCTAGCCTACACAGATCACAGGAAGTATGGCAAACAAAAGGCACAGAAAGGCAGCTTCCAAGCCCGTAAATACTTGGCAGATATTTGCTGATTGGATGGAAGCCGGAGAAGCAGAAAGCAACCACTTCAGGAGACAGAGCCTGACACGAAGCAAGGCATTAGTTTCCACAATAGAGGATCCATCCATCCATTTTCTGTACACCTTTGTCTCTATTGGGGTCGGGTGGACAATAGAGGATGTAATAATATAATGAGGTAGAGTTAAAATTTTAAGCTTAATGTAACACTAATACACTTAATAAGTAATGTTTACTTTGTTGATGCAGCCTCATCATTGTTGGTATCTTCAGTAATTAATGTTCCCTAATCTCACTAATTTAGCTCTAATTTGTTTTTCAGTGTTGCTCTCAGTAAATGTAGTTTAAACTTGCATTTTACAGGTCATGGCAGTAGAATAAATAAACAATATTGTCTGTTTAATGTATCTTAATCTGCTTTTTATTGGCAACAGCGAAGACGCAGGTCAACCTTTAAAGCAATAGAAAATAATTACTGAAGCAAATGTAAAAAAATTTAAATCACATGTTACAAAGGGATTTATTTAGACAAAATTATGCAAATTTCTGTATGGTTACATCTTACAGCTAATTAAAAACCAGAAATCCAGCTTCTCACAAAAGTTCCTTGCTGCCTGATAACAGAGTGTTGTCTTCGAGCATTTTAATGGAACATTTTGTGGAAGGAAAAACTTCAAGATTGAAGATGGACACACAGATGTGAGAATATTGTGAAGCAAAGCCTATTCAGGATTGCAACCAAACACAGAAGTATCCAGAATGTAAATAAAACCTCTGCATTTGTTGTATTTCGCGGCTGCTGAACCAGAGAAAAATCACAATCATCCGATCTTAAATAAAAAGAACAAAGCTTAGTGTTTTTTTGTTGTTGTTTTTTTCAGATGAAGGTAAAGGCTTGTATTTTGTTTGGAAATCAAGTTCCCATAGTTTGGAGGAAGAACGGAGAGGACCAGAATCCCACTTGCTTGAAGTCCTAGCGAGAAGGTTCCATACTCAGTGATGATTTGTTGTCAGTGTTGTCTGCTGATTCTGGTCCACCACGTTTCCTTAAGTCCACTATCATCGCAACAATCTATCAGTAAATTTTAAAGAACTTCATGTTTCCGTCCGTGCACAAGTCTTATGGAGAAGCTTCATTTTTCAGAAGCTCTTGGTTTAATGACCATTGTTGTTGACCTGAAAGTCGCTAACCTTGACTTCCATTGCAGTTGAGCAGAACCACAAGCTATTCTCTTGCATCCTACGCTGCGTTAATGCAGTTTGTTTATCCAAACTGAGCCACAAACGGCTATTCTGTGTGTATACTCCAGATACGTAGAAGGCTTCTCAGTAGGCTTACATTTTCTGTATTAAAAATCTGTTTTTGTTGTTGTCTGGATGTAAAACTTTGAGGTTTCTCTATGACCATAAACCATAATCACCAGGCTAATAAATAAACACTATTGTGTGTGTGAATTAGTTTTTAAAATTACATTACTAAAATAAAGAAGGATTTTTTTTTTAATTCTCTTAATGTAATGTAATATTCAAACAGACTTAGAAAAAGTGTATTTCTATGTAAACCTTTCTAACTCAAACAGTGTCAGTGTGATATCTTTGGCCATGCAGAAGCTTCTTGATGTTTCACCTGTCCTGTCTGGTTGCCTGTTTTGTGTTATACACTCTACTGCTCCCCCACTCGACATATCTTGAAATACAGTTGAATGATGTTCACCATCTGTGCTGAAGTTTTTTTTTTTTTTTTCATGATCTTATTTTGAAGTGTTGAAGACGCAGCAGTTCAGTGTTCTCTCCTTAAATTATCCACCCATGATGCAGAGAGAAAGTTTATTACATGTCCATAATGGATCATTGTTGAACAAGAGCCTGATGCTCTGCAGTAAATAATATTGAAATTACTCATGCCCTGTTCCTTTAGTTTTTATTACAAACATTGATATCTAAAATAATAAAAACAAAGAAGTACTTCACAGGATTGTTACAGAATGGCTGAAATAAATTAAATTCCAGGTATTACAGTGGCTTAATTAAAGCTAAGACCAAAACCAGGTTAAAAGGCTGCCATCAAACTTGAGGTAAGCTCTCTAAAAATGAATGTCTGCGATATTAAACAACTGAAGCAATGCTGGACGGCAGGATGAGCCATACTTCCTCTAAAGACTCATAAAGTCGACTATGAACTACATTATAGTGTTGTAGTGAAGAACAGGAAAGTTACGTGTTGATATGTAAACAAAGAGTAGAAACGTAACCAAACCTTTACAATTATTAGCAAGAAATAATCATTTAAAAGGGTTTTAGTTTTTCCTCATGGCACAACCAACATTGAGAACATCAGTAGAATTATACTAAACCGGAAGTAAGATTTATAAACTCTGGTTAAAGATTTACTTCAACTGGAGCAAGCTAGGGTCCATAGACCAGACCATCTTATCAGCATTTAAACTTACAAAACATGGTTCCTCATTTATTTTTTCATGTTAACATTTTACTCACCCATCCATAGACTTAAATCTGCTGTTCATAATAATCCAGATGCTTCTTGGAGAATGTTTCAGCAGCAGATGTCATGGCTATGGCTGACCATGCATTTTTCCACCCAGACCCCAACAAGAACTCCTTGTTAAACACGAGATTTATTCATGATCTTTCTGGCTTGATCCTTGCAGCAAAGAGCAGCCGCGGTCCGCAAAAGCTATATCGGTGTGGGAGCACCGGACCAACCAGCTCAGGAAGCACAACATCAAGTCAAGCACAGAGGCCCTGTTCAACGAACTGGATCCAGAGGAGCGGCTCAAGATATCCAGCAACCTCCATCTGCATCCCGACATGAAGACTCACACCGACCGACCGCTGGTTGTGGAGGACAAGAACAGTGATCAAACAAGAGCTGGAGAGCAGGAGGAGGCTGGAGGGCCTCGGTCAGGCGTTTTAAGGGACAGCTTCCACAATCACTCGAGGAGGCATTACCACCACCGAGACCGAAATGGTGAAGGAGGCGAGGGAGGGAAGCACCACAGTCACCACAGCCGGAACCGAGAACACAATGCCGATGGTTCCCAGGAAAAAAAGAGGGGAGGAAATCAAGAAGGAGGATCCCGACACCAGCAACAAACTGGTTCACCTGAGGAGGACCCACGGGGAGGAGGGGCGGAGGAAAGAGGGCATCGCCACCACCGCTCCCACCGAACCCCGAAGGAAGGAAATGGCCGTCTGACAAACGGAGGACAAGTAGAGCGGAAAGGAAGAGGAGACGGAAATGGAGAGAGGAGGCTCCGCTACTCCGACAGGGCTAAAGCTCAGGCAACTCTGAGCGGAGATGAATGTAAAGGGAATGGCCAGAAAAGTTACAGGTGAGACCGTTGGCACAAGTCAGAATTTCTGGGCTTGTGATTGGTTAAATGAACTGAAGTTAAAAATCCTAATTTGGTTAACTTCACCATAACACCTCAAAATCCAATATGGCTGCATTGCTCGCAAGGGTTGGGCATATTGCAGAGATTATAACATTTTTTTCCCTAGTGTAAAATCTTTCCCCTCCAAAACATTAGTCATCTCTCTCTAAATACCAAAATTAACTTCTTCTTTTTTCTTTTTACCAAATCCACCACATGTAGGAGAACTTTAACTCTGCATCGATTCAGGTTAGAAACCAAACTTTTTGTCTTTTAGATCTAAATCAATTGATGAACATTTAAGTGTCTTTCAATAAGTTTTTGTTTAACAATTCATTTTATTGTCGAAGTACCAAATTAGTACTTTGGAAATTATTCAAATGTAATGTTTATCCTTTGAGAAATTAAAAAGAACAGCTATAGATTTTTATACTCAAACCTGTTAATCTTTCATTTCTGTATTTTTTTTGTCCAAGTTAAAATCTCCCCTTTAACAGGAAGAAACCTCTAGCAGAACCAGAACTCAGTACCAGCTGCTTTCCCCGAAGACTGGGGTTTTAGAAGACATATAACACACAAAAGAAGCAGAGGAACTCTTAAAACATAGCAATACATAAATAATAGAGGGAGAAACCTAATATTTGAAATAAACCTACGGCAGATTTGATGGTTGAAGAAGAAAGTGACAGAGAGAGAAAAGGTAGTGAGATTGTCCTCCAGCAGTCCAAAAGCTAAGGCTGCAGAACTGTAGAAATAGCTCATAATTAGCTAACCCATTAGAATAAGACATGAGAGAGGTAGAGCAAAGCAGAACTGTCTAAATAGGTTTTCAGCTATGGTTGATTTGAGTCTGCAAAACTCTGTGCTTACAGCTTCAAGGCATGCTTTGTATAATTGTACTAATTTACAGGGACAGACAGGCAGATACTGAGGAGGACAGCCTGACCGGCAGTCCTGTCCAGCTGAAGCGTAGTAGTCTAACTCCCAGTGAAAAACAAGAGGATGCTGACAACCAGAAGAACTCCACCAGGGCCAGCCAGGCCGCCCTCAACAGCAACGCCGTCCACATCCCTGTCACGATCACTTCGCCACCTGGAGAAACCACCATCATACCAAGTGAGTGCAGGGTTTATCTTTATTTCTTTATATATGTGTGAAATTTAACTTTACACATTAACATTCACTGTAATTTCTAATAAATAACTAAGGTTATTGTGATGACATTTTCAACTGATTATTTCCGAACTTGTTTTGAACTTTTACATTTTTATAAGTCCGGTTGTGATGGCTTATCACTATTTTATCAGTCACCTGTAACAATGTTCTTAATTTCTAACTCTTGTTAAGTCAGGTTTTAACATGTCTCAGTTACCTGCCAAGAAAACCTACTGGTCAGAGGAGAGGGCCTCACTGACTAGTCTCATTGACAACTGTAGCTAGCACCAAATAGGAGTTAGCTTGGATCTAAAGCTGCTAGCTTGACTTTGAACAAGTCTAAGCAGCTTGAGTCGATGTTAGTGTGATTAGCTGTTAGCTAAACCCGAAGTAGCCATTAGCATTACTCATAAGTAGGTTCAGCTTAACTCAAAGTAGTGTTTGCCTTTACCAAAATCAACAGTTAGTTTGACTAAGTAGCTATTAGCTTGACATTTAGCAGCCTTTAGCTTGGTTAAGTGGTTATAAGCCTAGCTGTTAGTAGTTGTTAGCTTAACTCTCAGTACTGTATTTGCTTGATTTGATTTACGTGCTAGCAAGATTCTCAGTAGCCATTAGCAAGATATTTAACAGCCTTTAGCTTGGTTAAGTGGTTATAAGCCTAGCTGTTAGTAGTTGTTAGCTTAACTCTCAGTACTGTATTTGCTTGATTTGATTTACGTGTTAGCAAGATTCCCAGTAGCTATTAGCAAGATATTTAACTTAGCTGTTTGCTAGAATCTGTGTTACTAGTTTCAGTTAGACAACACATAGCTGTTAGCTTTACTCCAAAGAGCTTAACACAGCCTCAAGATGGTTTTACTTTTACCATAAATTGCAGTTAACTTTACTATACATAGCTGATTGTTTGACAGGATGTGTTAGCTGTTTTATTTTTAGTTGCCATTAGCTGGACTCTTGGTTGCAATTACCTACAATCTGGGTAGTTGTTAGCTTGTCTCAGGGTAGCTGTTAGCTTAGTCATTAGTGGTTAGCTTCACCAGTAAAAAGCTATTAGACAATGTATGTGACAAGAAAATGCTGCAATTACCGTCAGCTTTTGGTCCAAGCATTGACTAACAAGGATTTTAAGTTTTTTATGTACCTAAATTGTATAAATAAACAAAATATTTATATTAGTTCTGCTTTGAAACAGTGAACAACATCGATAGTGGCAACGTTCTGCTCAGTGAGGAGAAAAAGGATCTGGAAGAGGAGGAGGCAGCTAAAGGCCCCCGGCAGATCCTTCCTTACAGCTCAATGTTCATCTTTGGACAAACAAACCCGTGAGTTTCTACTAGAGGGGTCTCAGGAGAAACACATAATCTGCAGAAAGACTTGGTACATCTCCGGCCTCTTAGTTAATACAAAATAACAACAACAAAAAAACCGTTCCAGTAGAGGGAAATCTATGAAAACGTTCTAATTAGTGTAATTACATGTTATCTCTCTCTTATTCAAAGACATCACCTTTTATATTCGTTTGGTTTCTTTCTTAGAGATATCGTTGACATATTTTTTAAACCTAGTAAAAGCTTGTTTTGTCATGAACAAATATATTTTTGAGTAAAATAAAATAAAAAGATTTCTTCCTAATCAGAAAGCAAATCAGTGATGTTAGCAACTGATTCAAGGTAAAAATGTCACACCAAGCGGCATCCAGCTACTTATTCATGTAGCAGCAGAGGTGCTTCATAATAATGATAGTCTCCTAAATCTCACTTTGACGTTATCATCATGAGAAAGGAAGATTGGTATTTTCAGAAGAGAAAAAATAGCTTAAGATAGAAAACATTTTTTTGAAGTGCAGCTGATAACATTTTTGAATGCTGATTTAGCTGCTCTCAGTTTATGTAGCCTTGTTCCACTTTTAACAAAATCAAATTCAGATTTTCTTCTGAGGGAATTTATGCACCGACAGCGGCTTTCTCTTGTGGCGGTATATAAAAAAATCAAAACATACAAACAAAAGGCAATTACGGTACATCCAAAGTAACAAGCTATATTTAATAAACAGCATGAACAATTGAAAAGAAAGATGTTGAGCCAGAACAAAGAGCAACTGCACTTCTTGTATTTTTTTATATTTCTCCTTGAAACAGTTGCTGCTTAATTAAAAACGATTTTTCCTAATTACATTCGACTCTTGAGAGCAGACATTTTTGAAAAATCTGCCAACCGTAGTGCACACACACACACACACACACACACACACACACACACACACACACACACACACACACACACACACACACACACACACACACACACACACACACA
>JAVLVB010000002.1:123142-143021 GCA_032876305.1 Orestias chungarensis
TAACTAAAATCGTATTTTACATGTAACTGTTGGATAGTCTTAAACTTAAAGTGAATGACTTTAAGGGCTAATTGCGTAAATGTAAGTAATCTTTTTCTTAGGTGGCATTTTTTGCGTTCTACTTTTCTTGCTTACTCAAGGAAAAACAGGATCATGTGGGAGACGGGATGTATGCACAGACGCCGCCTGATCATTACTTTAATTATTTAATTACAACATGTCGGCTAAACGTTAAAATATGGGGGATCTGAGTGAACACATTGAGCAGTTAAAACCTGAATTTAACTGAAAAAAAGTTTGTATCTTTATTGGCTGATTCTACAGAAACATACATTTTTCTGTCCCTGGCATTTCAAGAAACGTCACTTTCGAAAAGAATCTTTATTACATTTTCTTTTGGTGTTTTATTATTAAAATGCATATAAAATGTATCAGTTATTTTCTCACATTGGGTCAGGTTGGTCTAAGAAAGGTTTTTTTCCCCTAAAGAAATATGATTTCAAATGTTTACATTAAAACAAACTCGACACAAAACAAAGAATAGAAGAAATCGTTAAGGGGCAAAATCATTTCCCACCACCTTTCCTGCCAGCTCTCTTGAAAACTTGACAACATTTTAGATAATGAAATGAATAAAAATTTCAATTAATAAGGAAAAACTATACATAGCTGAAACTAAATCATCTATTTATATGAACAACTAAAACATATTAGAATTATAAATAGAGTCTCCTTTGTTTTCAGGTTAAGGAAACTTTTTATTAGCCTTGAAAATGTGAGCTCATGAAAACACAGTTTCCAAACAAGTGATTGAAAGCCTTTTTTTAATACTATGTTGTGTGATTATTTATTACATGTACACATAATCACATTAATGAACAAAATCCACTGATGTTTTTGAAAAAACAGCCTCTACAAATGATTTATGAAAACACTAAAACCACTATTAAACTGATAAAAAAAAATCAATGCCTAGATAATGACCAATAAAAACGTGCAGACTCACTTTTAAACCTTATTAAAACTAAGTGAATTACACAGAAAAAAATGAAACTAAACCGGAATAAATCCAAAACTGTTACAACCTCGGTATTATTGTTTTTCGTTGTGGTCCGGCAGAGTGCGTCGCCTGTGTCACTACGTGGTCAACCTGCGCTACTTTGAGATGTGCATCCTGATGGTCATCACCATGAGCAGCATCACCCTGGCAGCCGAAGACCCGGTGCAGGCAAACGCGCAGCGGAACAACGTGAGTCGAACCGACATCTGCGCCTCATACATAAACATCTCAAGGCTCGTGCATAAATTCATTTCAGCTTAGTCATCCGCTCAGGTAGGAAAGCACGACAAAGACGCTGTATTTCAGCATTTTAGGCGCGGTGGCGCGTCCTGAAATGACCCGCTGTCAAAGTGATGACAGAGTGTGGCGCACGTGTGGTCCAGTCTCTTGTCTCGCCACGTGTGACATGCTAGCCCATGTTGGGAGGAGATGAATGCAGACATGTGAGCTGAGATTATTATTTTTTTCTTCAGAGAGACAAGCAGAGCTAATTAGCATTAAAGCCGGGGCCTCAGAGGTGAATCGAGGTGAAGCGTGTCTACATGCTTCGTGTTTCTGAGTTGATGTGTGTGCAGTAAAGTGCAAAGCAAACCGAGGCTGAGACCTTTGACAGGATAGAGCGTAACCAGTTCTTCCTCTGGCACATTTCAAGGAGTCTAGGCAGCCAGATCGTCTTAAACCCCCTTTTTTTTGTTTATTTTTCTGCAGGTTCTCAAATATCTGGACTATGTCTTTACTGGAGTCTTCACGTTTGAGATGGTGATAAAGGTGAGGGGAGTTAAATAAATGACAACTTCACTGAAGTTTAAATCCTAGTAGGCATGTTCGATTATAAAATAGCAGAATTATCCGAAGAGATAAAAGCCTTTTATGCTTTGTCACATTACAACCAAAACCTCTGTTTTATTTGAATATCCAACTGGAAAAAAATCATTTTAACAATCATGGTTTTCTTTTCTGATTGTTTTCTTGTTATTTTCGCCGTCTGACTCCAGATGATCGACCTCGGACTGCTCCTCCACCCCGGCTCTTACTTTCGTGACCTATGGAACATCCTTGACTTCATCGTGGTCAGCGGCGCTCTGGTAGCCTTCGCCTGCTCGTAAGTCGCTCTGGTCACTTCCTGTTATGGTCCGCGTTGCTTTATATCCAACCAGAGAATAAAGCAACACCACACTAAAACACAGAAAGAGGTTTTAGCTCTTATATCGTCTCTACTTTCCATCACCACGCTCTTGCCGGTTGTGGCTTTTACAAAACCTGGACAATATTTGTCTGTCACAACCGAGTCAGATTGGCCTTTTGTTTTCTACACAAAGCTTTTGTTTCTCTTTTAAATGCACTGTTAGCTCATGTGAGTCAGAAGGACTTTGTTTGACAGATAATTGCAGCTTTAGAGTCAGTCCCCACACAATATCAGGTAATGGCTTCCCATTTCTTGCAAACAAGTAAAAGTAACATTGTTTACACTTTTTCTATACCCAACAGCAAAGATGTATAATTATTCGTGTAACAAACATGTTTTATTGCAGCAGCATCGATCTGACCTTTGATTTAAACACGCATATCCAGTCGCAAAAATCACCTGCTAATAGTTTATTTTAACAAAGTTGACTGATGCCATAATTAAAGTTTGTCAGTCCGATTTCAGCAGCATTTGCTTACAAGGTAGCAATGAATAGCAGCGATATTGGCTGTGTGGCAGAATTTTCTTTAAAGCAAAAAGACGTTTCAGATAAATGTGAACAGTTTCCTATGGCGACACAGAAGTGGTGGATTGGTTTAATGCGACCAATTATTCATCTAAATGTCCCGATAAGTTAAATAGTCACGTCCAAAAAGCTCACGAATAACATAAATCTGTATCAAGAATTAAACAAAGCTCTAATAAGGAGATTTCAGTACATATACAGTAAGTTTAACAAACAGTGTTACTTACACTACATGATAAAGTTATTGAAACTCACATTCAGCTACAAACAGACAATTAAACATCATACCTCAACGTCTGCACCAAGGAGAGCAGAAGGCTGAAAAAAGATATCTTTACTGTGAATACCAGAGGTGCGTTCAGGGGTAATCCGTAAAACTACGATGAGTTCAGTAACAGGACCTTTCAAACATAAAATGACAACACAAATATGTGATACTGTCAGCTATGAGGATAAACAATGTGGGCTTTCTAACATAAAGAACATTCATAAGTTCAATTTCAAACTCATGTTTGTTTATGTCTCATTGTTTCATTATAACTATTTTTAAGTAACATCACTTAATCAATAAATTTGTAACATTTCACTGAAGAAAAAGTATTAAAGGTATGTGTTATTTATGCCGATATTGCATGGGATCAATATCGATAGGGAGCGATACTGACGCCTGAAATATCGTGTTGAAAGAGAAAAAGTTTTAAACTTTAGTTATTAAAGATCAGTGGATTATTGCAAACTCCTTCTGACTAGGACTTCACAAACATGCAATTTTCACATCGGAAGAGACCATTTGGATGGCGATAATTGTTTGCTAATATATTGAGCGTAAAATGTGCGTTTTTCCTGCTACTTTTAGCCAGATTGACAGTTTCATTGCAGCGAATGCGAACTGTGCCGCCTGACATGCTAAACCTGAGGTGCTTTTCAAAACTCCTGTGTTTCTTAGGGTTAGAAAAAAATGTTATTTACGATATCGTGCAGCTCTACTCCTGACCATTAACTAGCGTTAAGTTTTAATTCAACTTTAGATCTGACCGGATACAATTGTCCATCTTAATCCAGTCAGAACGTTTTGATTGCAGACATTTGTATCATTTTATCTGACCAGCACCTGATTTCTGTCTTATCTCAGATCTGTTTCCTGTTCAACTCTTTCTGCTTTGATTTGTTGCTCCGTATTTTACCTGTGTATACTGCTTTTTTCTCTCTGTTGCTGAGTCTGCCTCTGCCACTTCTTCTTCTTTTTTTGTTGTTGTCCTCCTCTTGTCTCCGTTTCCCGGCTCGGATTGCTTTCAGGAGCCTCATGGGGTAACGCCGGCTCTTTCTCGCTTGTCTGTCTGCGCCCTCTCGCTTTCCCTCCACGTCCATCAACCTGGTGTCGTTTGAGTTTACAGTCCTGCTCTCGGCCTTTGTCTCGCAGCTAAATGTTTCCAGCAAATGTCACATTTGGTCATTATCATCAGAGTCATGATTGGACAAACTGGCATTTACTCTGTTTTTTGTTGTGTAACGTTTCAGGTTGCATAACTGTAATTATATAGACAGAGTGAATGTTGTTTGACTCATAAATACCAATTCCACACATTTATGCCAGATTTTTCTCTCTTTGTTTTGTAGTGTTGTGCAAATTCTAGACGTTTAGATGTATGATATTATTTATTTCCTGTATTTAAACGCCCCCACCTCCACGCTTTTGTTTTATTTATTTGTTTTTCCTATTACATCCTTCATCAATCTAATTTCTAATGGACTACATTCACAGTGCAAGTTTTCGGATGACCCTTAATCTGCTGATTGATGTGTTAAAATCTATTATTTTCTCAGCTTTTGGTGGAAAAAACAAAAACTTTACCAATTTATTCAGATTTAACTCTAATTTGACCAAATCCTAAAAATAAAATTGGTTACATTTCAGGTTTCTGATCGTACACTCAAAAATCATGGTGATGTGATGTGATGTGAGCCCTGAGGGGTATGGAGGCCCAAAAGGGACAAAATAAAATAGCTAAATATGTTATTAAGTTAAAATACCCTTAAATATCTCAGTAGCTGATGTGATACAATTTTTAAATCATGAATTTAAATAGTCAGAATTTTAAGATATAAATTACATTTTTTTTAATGATTATTAACCTTTTAAGACAATTGAAAGTGGGCTACCTAATCTCTGTTGAGAAATTTTTTTGGGGTCACATGCTGTAAGGTTCCTAGAATAGAATAGAAAAATTGTTCATCGTCCTACAATGTAGCAGCAGTAAGTGATTGTTTCTTATTCTTCCAGTCAGGAAAGCATTACTGACGTGTTTTGGGGCCTTAAATGGACTCTATAGGCGCAGACGGTGATTTCAGTGGAACTGCTGGGTTATTGGGTCAGGCAAAGTCATAAAACTGTCAAGGAACTGTTACAGAATCTGCATAACGCAGATAAAGAGCGCTCGCTGCTGAAAGCACTAAGGTGGTTGATTGTCTACAGACTATATAAGTAATGAAAAGTATAATTTAACTTCCTTGCAATGTGAAAGCAGTCGCACAGGTTATCATCATCTCTATCTTTTATTCAACCATGGCTCATAAATTTAATTCACTCTCTCTCCAGTACTATAATATACATTTCTTTTTGTCTGTTGCTTTTTTTCTTTAGGTTTAATTGCAACAAACTGTCTTTTTTATGTCTTTTTTTAATCCTGTAAGCTCAAATAATGTCTGTTTAATCTTTGCTTTAAGTGTTTATTTAGACGTTTCAATGCTGGTGATTTCTCTGTGTTGTCTGCTTGCTTATCATTTATTTTCCTCATCAGATCACAACAAAGTGTGGCCAGGTGGGAACTGCCCCTCTCTACACCCCAAGTCCGCCTCCCCTTTCCCCCCTTTAGGGCATAATTTACTGCCAATTCAAATCAAACCCCTCCTTGCTCGTCTTTATCCTCCTGTGCCAATATTGAAACCCCAATGTCACGAGACCAATATTGGGAACTCCATTAAATAGGTTTCAGAAGCCCAAGCTGCTGATAAACAGCTTCGCATTTCAAAATTAGGTCTATAACCATATCTTGGCTTTGATCTTAACTTCTAAAGTTGCATTTTAAGAAGGTTGTGTCAACTTGAGGAGATTGAAACCTTCATTTCCTTTAACTCTCCTAACATTTGTGCTTAAGCTGTCTGGGGAGAGAGTCAGCAAACGTGTGCTGGCTTTTATTTTAATTTAAACTAGTGCTTGTTGTTTAATTGATTACCTAGGCTTTCAATCTTCAAAAAAAACTGTTATTAGACCCTGTTTCTTGAAAGAAATACAAACATTTCTGACAATTTTTTGGATATAACCATCAACTTTTTATCTCTAAAAAAATGCTTTGATTTAATTGGTTTGTATTTTTACAAAAATGAATCCCTAGGGTTTTTCCTGTATTTAAAGTATTGTGGAAATCCGTCCTTCTGGAGGTCTTCTCTCAAAGCAGACAGTGTTTGAAGTGTTTAAAATGGACTCGATCCGCTGTTTTCCAGGCACTCGAATTTTATTTTTTTACATGATTTTTATTTGGCTGCTTTTTTCAATCATTGTCTGTTCAGTTTCTTGTACCTTAAAATGCAAAAAACTAACATTGAGTGCTTAAAAAGCAACCTCAATTGGAGAAGGAAGGAGTTTAAGTGGCTCGAAAAGTGGACACCCATCTTTCTACCGTTCGATTAAGCATTATCAGAAGTTTATAATAAATTTAACATCTTAGCCGATGTTTTCCTTCAGCCCGAAGATAGTCTGTAATAGTTATTATATTTCAAGTGTCACGGCTAATATTAGCAGTTAGTCGTTGCTTATTTTAGCCGGAGCAGGGCAATGCCTGGCCGACCTGCGTGCTGGTGGCGATGTGACACAGTGGAAGTTGTGAAACTCGATCCATTAAAACTGGAAAGACGTGAAAGCCTCTAAATCTATAAGTTTTCCTAGCGTGTTTTCTTTTCACCTGGTACACAGCCATGTGTTTCTCATCCTATTGGCCGATAACTGATCACAAAAGCGTGTAAATAGCCAATGAAGCCCAAAATGTATAGCAGCTTTGATTTTTCTGCTCTAAAAACAAACAAAAGTTTCCAATTTTGTGGGTTATTTGTGAATATTACAAATTTATTTAGCTTTTCGTGTTGTTTCTCCTTTTGGTACTGTAGTGACTTCTTCCTAGTTTTACTCCGGTGAATCACAAATCTGTCTAGAAAAGGCATGGACATTAAGACCTGCACTGAAATCTCGGCCATTTAAAGCCAACAAGTCTTTCCTAAGCTGTTAATCGTGGTTAACCATAACAGTTGTCATATGTCTTGATGTTTCGAGCCTTTTAAATTCCTCAGTTATTCACAAGGTCATAGTTAAGTGGCTCAATAAACAAGTAATACATTTCTTTGAGAAGGGGCAGCTACTGGACAGACATGGAGAAATGCAGAGGAACAGGAGAACAACTGATCAAGGCCCGTTGTAAAGATCAAGGATGTTTAGGATGTATTGAAGATTGCTTTGTGTGATGGTCGGACTCTCCCAGCTTTAAGAAACAAGATTATAGTGATCATTGGATGGAAATAAATCATGGCATTGATGAAGGTTGCATCAACAAAGCCACAGCTAATGTTCGCAGTAACCAAAGGTAAAATAATAGCTTGTTTTTTCTTTTCAGCCTAGCTGTGGATTTTCTGAACAAACGGCCGACCAAGCTCCCAGAACTTTAGTCTAGACTTTAGAAACGTCTTGACTACGAATGACTTGAGTTTGGTGGCTGTTTAGCACAGTTATGCCGGATGCTTCTGAAAGCTATTAGACGCCATTTGAATATGGCGACAGTCCTTGAGTAGCTGGCGCGGAGACCCCAGAGATTGACTGCATGTCATGATGTTTATGTAATTAACGCATGAGAGCTGCATGCCATTTTTATTGCAAAACAACAAAAATTAAAATGTATGGATAAAAAACTAAATGCATCTACAGCTAAAGTTCTGAAATACTAGATTCCTATTTGTTTTTTGTTGAGCAGATGTTCCCTATACTTCTAATTTCAGCCCTCCATGGGGATCTGATGCACTCAAGCAAATTAAATAAAAGCTGCATCTGCTCCTATGTCCCCTATTTTCTCCCTGTGATTGACATACAGAGTTTGATAGTTGTTGACTCTTCCTGGCTTCGTTCAATGTTGTATATCTGTGCTGCATTTGCATTTACATGAAGTGCAGCACAATACCAGTTCACTTCCTTCTTTTAAATAAAAAAAATGTCATTAATGTCCTTAACCATCCTGTACAGAAGAGGATTAGAAATTAAGAGTGCTAAGAAAACAAAAGGGAAAGATGAAGGAATGGTAAAATGGAGGAACAAAGAAAAGAAGAAAAAACAACAATCTTGCATGTTTCCCTAGAATTAGACGATCCACTCGCATGCATGTGCTTCACTAACCGAATGACAACAGGTATGATCAACATACCTGCCAGACTGCATTCAAGTCGCCTCAAAAGGAGAAGCTTTTAGACGCTAGTCGACTACAGAACATCACCCCAGACTAACTGCATTTTGAAATCTGCACCAGGGGAACGAAAGGGAAGGACATCAACACCATCAAGTCGCTCAGGGTCCTGCGAGTCCTGCGGCCGCTGAAGACCATCAAACGGCTTCCAAAGCTGAAGGTACGTCAACGCAGAGCACATTTACAACCGCGTTATGTAATAACGAGGCACGGAGATCCGTTGCGAGTTAAAACTAAGCAGTTCTATAGGAAGAGGTTACATCCACATATATTTTGTTTATTGTTTTATTTAAAACTATATAGCTGCCAAGGCTTAGTTTTATCACTTTTATCGACGGATTTCACTCGTATTGCTTATAAACACGATATTTCTGCTTGAGGGACAGGCTTCGACTGTCCCTGAATTAATCATCCTGTTGAATCCTTATTGAATATTCACATAGGCTGGCCAATAGAGGTACCCCCCACCCGCGTTTCCCCCAAAATAACATTAAATAACATACATTCTAAGTTAATTGTGTGTTTAAATTAGTAACAAAATATCAATAAATAGGAAAAATCACCCACCGTTGAGCACCTGGGACGACAGACAAATTGCCCAAGCTGAGCAGCACCCAACCTAGTATTATTATTTTGTTATTTTTTTATTTTTTACTTTATTTATTCTAGATAAATAAATAAATATTTGTATTTTATTTTTAAGTATTAATTTTGTTTTATGTTATTTTTTTAAATTTTTACTGTTTTTATTCTAAATAAAGTATTATTTTTATTATTTTATTTTTAAGTATTATTTTTGTTTTGTGTTAATATTTTTATTTTTTCACTTTATTTATTCTAAGTACATAAATAATATTTTTTTATTTTATTTTTAAGTCTTTTTATTTTGTATTATTTTGTTTATTTTTTACTTACTTTATTTACTCTAAATAAATTATTATTTTAATTTTATTTTTAAGTATTCATTTTGGTTTATGTTATTTATTTTTATTTTTACTGTATTTATTCTAAATAAATAAAGAATTATTTTTATTATTTTATTTTTAAGTATTATTTTTGTGTTCTGTTATATATTTTAAATTTTTACTTTGTTTATTCTAAATAAATAAAGAATTATTTTATTATTTTATTTTTAAGTATTATTTTTGTTTTCTGTTATATATTTTTAATTTTTACTTTATTTATTCTAAATAAATAAAGAATTTTTTATTTATTTTAAGTATTTTTATTTTGTATTATTTATTTGCATTTTTTCCTTTATTTATTCTAAATAAATAAATAATTATTTTTATTGTTGCATTTTTAAGTATTATTTTTACTTTATATTTTATCTTTATTTTCCCTTTTGGATAAATAACGTACTTTTTATTGACTGAAAAGTAAACCTGCATATTAAATTATGTTTTGGAGAAAAACTCCACCAGCCGCCACTCCAGGTAGGTTACACCAGCCTAGGAGTATACATGGAAGTATAAACCCCTGCTGGTTGAAAAAAAAATAATAGCAAAATACAAAAAATAATTTCTTTGTGCAGTTTTTCTTTCCCCGCGCGTTGTGTTCTGCATCCTGATTGGCTGAATAAAGCAGTGGCACAGTCAGCGGAGCAGGGAAATATGCATGAGTCTCAATTTGTCCAACTATACTTCGTATTGATGATTAAAATAATTGGGTAATAAGAAGTTATTTGTAAGATACTTGTTATTTATTCTTTTTTATATATTTATTTATCGTAAGAAAACATTTACACTTTAATTTGTTGAATGGTTGGGTCTGAAATCAAGTTATGTTATTTATTTCATTTTATAATAATTGTCAAAAGTAAAGAATGCTACTTCGCGCATTTCGCGGCTCTTCTTGGAACATGACCCTCCCAGTTTATGTTTTTTGCATTTTGTTAGGACTATCACTTTCATTTGACAGTATAATATGAGAAAGAAACATCATGATCCTCTGGTTGCTGCTAGTGGTTCTACTGCAGTCTAACAAACTTCACCTTCAGAAAGATACAACCAGAGCCAGGAAAAAGGTTGAAAGAGTCAATCACACTTGTGTACTCTCTACTTAAACACCCGTATTTGTTTTCTGCAGCTTTTTCCCTACAGCCTGAATGCACAGAATAGTCAGCATTGTCACAGATAAGCAGTTTTTGTTTCTGTGATTGGTTGTCTCTGAATGGCAGCGGCGAATTTTGCAGATGGCTGTCGGACCACTCAGAGGAGCAGTGGGAGCTTGATTTTTTTTTTCACAGCTTTTGTCTCATATCACGCTTTTCCCACATAGTTGATGTAAAAAGACTACACGTATTTTTAAGTAACTTTTAAACCTTCATAAAATATTTTCATATCTTTTGTGATCATTCCTTGACTTAAAGCTCGTTGAATGACGCCTCTGTCACGGCCAGAGGGGGTCCGTGTTGCTTTAACCGGCACTAAGCAACTTTGAGGAGGGTGGCAGGAACCCTGCCACTCAAAACAAGTGCAAATGTGCTGACTGCTGTATGGCATTTGTCACTTTCCCCGTTTCTTATCTCCGACATCATCATCTGACATTGTTTCACCACAATTAGATTCATCACCGCATCGCTATTCATCCTTCACGCAGACACTGGAAACAGAAATGTACTTTAATCCAACTGATCAGGATTTTACCACACTGCGCTGGTGCTCATGGGAAATGAAGTCTTCCTTCAGGCTAAAAACACTACCGCTTTGGTCCACTGGCAGCCAAAAATGTAGTGTTGCTTTAATAAAATAACTTACCCCAGCTTTAAAGGCTTTGATTGTCCGTCCAACAGACCACATTGACTCCAATAAATATCATCAATCAGTTTTTGTTGCAATTTGTTTATTAGACAGTATTTTTCCTAAAACCAATGTGCTTTACTTTGCCACAGTGTCGTTCTTAGTATTCTATACTACGATTTTCTGTCAGATCGGATGCACGTCTTTACTGGTTTGTTTTGTTAAATATATACAACTTGGTGTCCTTAAATTGTTTGACTGTTTTTTTTTTCCAAACATTTCTCCCCAATGGTTTAATCAATTCATTATTTGCCTAATTAAATTCACAAAGTTTGAACATGATTTATAAAAAAAAAAACAGAAAAGAAAAAAACCCAACACTTCTGGTACGATTTTAAGAAGTAAAGAGCGTCCATTTTTCCTCCTGATTGCTGCTGTTCCTCCAAAGGTGATGCGTCTGACACAAGAGGAATCTGATTGGAACTATAAAACCAGAAATACTGATGAATATAGGATTTGGCAGTTAGCCGTCCGTCTCTGCCTTTTGTGCGTTTTTGACGGCTCAAGTGCTGGTTGAGGAGAGGAAGAATATGCCGCACAGCTCTCAGCAGAAAGGAAGAAGCTCTCAACGGGGATCACTCATGCAGCGGCGTGTTCGTTGGTTAGATTGCATGTCAGGATAGATCAACAGAACACTTCATCCTGAATCCAGACGTGATGGTGAAACCAAGAGAAAGGAGTCACCGGAACACAAACCTTCCTTCTTGTAACCTAGACGTCCTAAAGCGATATTTTATAGATCTGTTATGAAAAAATCTGCTTTACAGCTCAGAAAAACATAAAAACTGAATGTGCTGTACAAAGTGTTTGATGTATAGATTTTTTTAAAATTTGAATTGATTCTTGTGTGACTTTTAATTGTACCCTTTTATTTTGCTTTTTTTGTTTGCAATTCACCGACAGTTGTGTCCTTTTTATTTGTATCATTTTACATGTATCTGTACCACAGCTGACACTAATGATTATTTTCATAATTGATTAATCTGCCGATTATTTTTACGATTAATCGCTTTTTATAATGAGTTTATTTAGCATTTATTTTCCCATATAAGCTATTTAAAACACATTTTCTTTAAGAAAAACAAAAACACAAGAGAATTGTGCCGTTCACTGCAAATAAATTATTTTAAGGAAAAAATTAACTCGACAGTATAAAATATTTTGGGGGGTTTTTTTTGGCAGAAAATACAAAAATTAAGTAGAATTCCAGACAGTTTATTCAGAGTACAGAATATTAAAAAAAATCTCAGTCCTTATTATGCTGTACATTTAAATTCACATTTAATTTTATCTTTATTATGAGATTTCAGCAGGAGGCTGACTTAGGTAGACATTATTTTACAAATACAAATGCTAGAACAGAGTTAGTAGGTGGTAGACATTTCTGGGGGTGAGCGTCTTGTGTCACATTCGGGTTTTTTCTTCATAAGAAACAGTAAAGGAAAGAAACGAAGCTGCGCACACACCTGCAACACTTAACTAATAACTGAATTTATTAGCATTTTTTAATCGCATTTATTGTTTTATTAACGATCTGTTATTTTACCGCGCTGGATTTTCCTCTCCCGCTTCAACACCGACATGCTTACGTCTCGGATGCTCACTTAGAAAAGTCTTTCAAACCTTTTGTGCTCTGCCATCTTGCTCAGGGCAAATGTGTTTATGCCGCTTGAGCGTTCGCGTGAGTCATGCGCTAGCACAACAAGGCTAACGATAGATTGATCCACCGGTAGATCACAGCATTATTTAGCTCATTACTGCCACATATTGACTGCAGATATAACAGATTGTGATAAAAATATACAGTTTACGGTAAAATGGGATTATAGAGCAACTAAACGATAACTAAATTAGTTGTCAACTGTTTTAATAATCGATGAATTTTATGAATTAAATTAATTAGTTGTTTCAACTAAAATCTGTACTATGACAATCCAAGAATGGTACCAGCCTTTTAAAATATGGATACACTGAACCCTCTCTAGAACGCGGTTCACATTTCACAGCTTCCCTGGTTTTTTTTTTGAGCATTTTGTTTTTTCAGTGCATTGTGTTTTGCAACCTAATGGGCAAAATAAAGCAGTGTTTGTATTAATGAATAGAATAAATATTTTAAATGGGTTATTTGTAAGAAAACATTTACTCTGTAAAAAAAAAATAAAGGTTGCTAATTTGCGGATTTCACCTGTTGGAGGTTGTTTTTGGAAGGTAACCCCCATCTAAAACAGGGTATCACTGTAGTCCCATCTGTCCCTCTTCGTCATAAGTAAGGTATGGATGTATTATTTGGAGTTTTAACCATCTTTCACGTCAGAAATCCCACTTACTATGTGATCTGATGTCCTGCCAGATATCTGTAGATGTACGCTCACACCTGACCCAGGTGTTTTCGGTTGTTTGTGTTTTTCTTTTCAGGCTGTGTTCGACTGTGTCGTGAACTCTCTGAAGAACGTCCTTAACATCCTCATCGTCTACATGCTCTTCATGTTCATCTTTGCCGTTATCGCCGTGCAGCTCTTCAAAGGCAAATTCTTCTACTGCAGCGACGAATCCAAGGGTCTGGAGAAAGACTGCAGGTCTGGGACGGATTCCCTTATACTGTGACAACACAATCCACGGGGACGTTTTAGAGGGCATCTGGTACCAGAACACATTTAATCGTATTTTTGTTTTCCCACCATCTTCCCTGTAGAGGTCAGTTCCTGGAATATGATCGGGAGGAAGTGACGGCTAAGCCCAGAGAGTGGAAGAAGTACGAGTTTCACTATGATAATGTTCTCTGGGCTTTCCTGACGCTCTTTACTGTCTCCACCGGAGAGGGATGGCCGCTGTAAGTGAATAAAACGCATCATTACAAGTGTTTCTGTGACAGTATTGCAACGATTGCAGCCTACCATGCTGGAATATTTGTACAGCATAACACTAGGTTCTGCATTAACGTCAGCATGTTGATTATTTTTTAATGGATAAGGAAAACTGAGTTGATAATGGTAACTGTTTTTTTAGCTTATTTAACTGTTTCACTCTTCAAATAATTGAACAGGTAGCAATTAATTACACAGCAGCGTATGGAAAATGTGTAGATGGTGATGAATATTTATAATAATAAAAAAAAGCTTGCACAAGCTGTGATAGTCTTGCTGGAGGAGGATTGGAGTCTCTGCAGATGCTTCTTATCTGTGAATATGTGTTACATCAAAACATAAAGTTACATAAAGTAATTAAAAAATATTTTTCAAACATTTTAAGGGGCACCAATGATATCTCAAAGGTGGCCGCTAAGCAAAAGTTGTTTAAGAAAAGACATTTACATTTTTGTTTGGGTTTCACTTTGAGGAAAGTAAGACAATGTTATTTTCAAAATAATAAAAATAGGCAAAACTTTAAAATGATCAGGCACTGGACTGAAAAAGCATAAAATAAATATTCAAATGACTTTGAGAGAGGCCACAGAAGCATTTTGAAACAAAAAGTCCTGGATGGAAATGAGAAATGGGGAATAAATAGGAAAATCTGCCCAATATTCTAATATTTGCTTTGGTGATTTGTTTTATTAATGTATTGTGAGGCAGATGTTCATCTCAGTACTAAGTACATATTAATTTGGTTCCATGTTGATTAATCTTGCTCCATTGGCTTTTTGTTATCAGGGTCTTGAAGCACTCTGTGGACGCCACGTTTGAGGACCAGGGTCCCAGCCCAGGCTTCCGCATGGAGACATCCATCTTCTATGTGGTCTACTTCGTGGTGTTTCCTTTCTTTTTTGTCAACATCTTTGTGGCTCTGATCATCATCACCTTCCAGGAGCAAGGAGACAAGGCCATGTCGGAGTGCAGCTTGGAGAAGAATGAGGTGAAGCATGTTTGATTTTCTTCTTTAGGTACAATTTATCTACAGAAACTCTTGTTTGTTAACGTTTAGCTCGTTAGAAGCCAGAGCGAAAGCTGGTCCTGTTCTGAAAAGTAAACTGCAGACATCCGAGTCCAAGCGTGGTTTGCAGAAAAGTTCATAAAAGGAGAAGAAGATCCTAATGGTCTTATTTTAAAGACTTCTTTCTGTAAAGTGATTCTAATCTGAGTCAAAAAAAAATATTTAATCAATTCTAGCAGATCATTTTTCCACAAAATCAGTTGTTGCTTTGTCTTTTCCTCAAACAGAGGGCCTGCATTGACTTTGCCATCAACGCCAGGCCGCTTACAAGGTACATGCCAGAGAACAAGCAGTCGTTCCAGTACAAGATGTGGAAGTTTGTGGTCTCGTCACCTTTCGAGTACGCCATCATGAGTTTGATCGCCCTAAACACAGTCGTGCTGATGATGAAGGTCAGTTGTCACTTTTGCAAATGATTCAAACTGCCAGTTCCTCTATGATGTTCCTCACCCACTGAAAGCAGCATTTATAATACGGGACATCCGCTAAATAAAGCAAATGATAATCAAACCAAGAGGAATTTCTGTTTTGGCTTTATAGCCTTCTGTTTAAAGGATTATGGATTCGTGGGTCAGAGTAAGCGATAGAAACCATTTGATCCATTCACAGTTATGTGGTTTTTGTTTGCAGCGTTCTGAGCCAAGGTCATCAGCATAAAAACAACTTGAGTCAAAACAGCAATCAACATTTCATGCTCACATTTCATGGAATAAATGAAGTGCTTTTGATCTAATTGATTGATTTTATCGATGCTGAAGTTACGAGTAACGATTCTTGGGTTTTCAGGGATTTATTTGTAAAACAGATCCCCTCCCTAAAACATAAAAATGTATTATTTTACTTCGATGTGGTGGAATGAGAGTTGGACGTCTCAGCAAAAGAACAAATATGGTTAAGATAATACAGTCCCATGTCATAGCCATCTGTGATGCCTACTGTAGCGACACACAGACCTCTAGAGTGGGTTAAAGTATAACTAACACCTGGAGCTGACGCATCTTACCACTTTACATAATGGTTGTTAGCAGGTGTGAGTTATCGAATGGAGATTACCTGCTTACTGTTTCAAATTCAGTCTGTTGTAACCCGGTTTTGCATATTCAGATCATGGTTTACCGTCTCTCCTCAGTTCTACGGAGCTCCAGTGGTGTACGAGTCTATGCTGAAATACCTCAACATCGTCTTCACTGGCCTCTTCACACTAGAGTGCATTCTCAAGATTATTGCTTTCAATCCACTGGTGAGTTGTTGATGAAAGTATGCTTTTCAGCATTTTTTTATATTGACCTGTAATAATGACACTTTCCTGTTTTGAAGGTTTTAATTTCATGTTTGTCTCTTGGCTGGTTGCTGTTGCAAATACTGATTAGCTTGACTGGAGATGTCTTATCTTTGTCATGATTAGCTATTATCTTGACTCTGAGTATGGATATTATCTTGACTAACAATGTCTGTTAGCTTGACCATTATTCTGTGTTAGGTTGAATCTGAGTCTGTCCGTTGGGTCCGATCCGAGGGTCCGTTAGTTCAACCCTTAATTCTTTAGTTTGTCTCTGTAGTGGTGAGTGTTAATAAAAAATGACTGATAGCTTGAATTTGAGTTGCTATAAGGTCAAACCCTTAATGAGTGTTCATTTGCCTCTGTGTAGTGGTTAGCTTGATTAAAAGGCCTTTTAGCTTGACCATGATTAGCTGTTGGCTTGAATCTGAGTAGCTGATAGCTCATCCTTGTTAGAGTAAATCTGAGGGTCTGTTAGCTTTGACTCTATGTAGTGGTGAGCTTTAATAAAACTGAGAGCTTGCATTTGAATAGCTGATAGCTCATCCTTGCTAACCTAAATCTGAGTATCTGTTAGCTCAAGCCTGAATGCTTGTTAGTTTGACACTGTTTAGGGGCAAGCTTTAAAGCAACACTAAGTAATTTTTCAACCGTCTTTTGTGATTGTACGTCGACTTACAGGTCGTTGAATGACGCCTCTGTCATGGCCCGGGGGGGTCCGTATCGCTTTAACCGACACAAAGCAACTTTGAGGAGGGTGGCAGGAACCCTGACACATAAAACAACTACAAATGTGCTCACTACTTTCCGGCATACGTCACTTCCACACTGATTAGCTTGTTGGGTTGCTTTGGAAAGCAATTAGCTTGTCTTCAAGTAAATGTAACCGTCATCTTGATTAGCTGTTAGATTGACTTCAAGAAGCTGTTACCACATGCATGATTAGCTGTTAGCTTTGCTCGGAGTAATGGTTAGCTTGACTAAAAATTCATGTTTAGCTTTTACTCTGAGTAACTATTAGCTCAGCTAAGAAGAGTCAGCTAATGTAAGCATTCTCTGCATCACTTAATAAACTACTTGCCATGTAACAATGTATACATGAAACACATAATGCTTAGAGTCAGCGCCATCCAGTGGACGAAAAAAAGTCTAGCGGCACAGATTAGGACGTTTTGAAACCTGTCTGATACATCAGTGAAGGAATATAAGAATTTATAAGGTAACACGATATAAAATAGCCGCGAACGTGACTAAAAATATCTGGTCTTCCCTGAGTACCTGGATATCAGTTGGGTTGACCTAATGAGCTATTAACTAGACAGTAACATGCAGTTGCTTTTATTTTCATTCTGACCCCACACTTTTTTTTGTATTTGACTTGTTTTAAGTCTGTGTAACAATCAGCCTCAGCTTTCAGTAGGTTTTAGCTTAACTCTGTTATGTTTATTCTCGGATTTTATTGCAAATCTCGTAAGTGTCTTGAGGCTAATGCAATGAAAGCTTTGTACATATGTACAATTAAAATTAATCTTTAATATGATATCCTGAGTAGTACCTCCATAATAATTGATCCTTTACCTTCTAAACAGTTCATTCTTGGTGTGTAACACAAGTAAGAAATTGACATCTCTTAGCTGAAGTAAACAAACCAGTATGCTTGTAAAACTAGCATATTTCCAAAGTTTTATCCTTTAGCGTTTAGCATTTTTTCAATGTGGGTTTTCATTCTAAACCATATAGTATAAGGTGCTAACATGGTTTTCAATTTTTAGTTCAGTAATGAACTTCCAGAAAGAAGCACAAATCTTCCCTGTCTCGTCTGCAGTGACGCGTTTCATACCCATCTCAGTTCCATTTGCGAGGCCCATTTATTAAATAGCTTTTCTCACACATGGCTTACCTCCACCTGTTTAGCTTCCCAGCTCACATCTGCCTTTTTAAACGCTTTGCTGGTGGCCTGGCACAGACCTCCGCCCACAGGCACCGCATGACGGAGCTGTCTGAAGGGGCTCAGGGTTCGTAGCGCCTCATGATTTATGCAGGAGATGCTGTCAGTATTTGTCCATCAGTATGTGTTGAGCTTGTGTATCATGTGAAAACTTCTATTTCCGGGACATTTCTTTGTGTTTTTGACAACACATCTTCATAACAATAAATCTTATTTATTTTTGTGCCTGAGTTGTGTCTTGTGTTTCAGAACTACCTGAAAGAACCCTGGAATGTGTTCGACTTTGTGACAGTCATTGGAAGCATCACAGACATTTTGTTCACGGAAATAAATGTAAGACCTGCAGCCGCCTTTGTGCAATGTTCTGTGTCATTGCATCCGACATGGGATTAACGAAACCACAATTGCATGCGCCAGATTTAAATCTGCAATAATCTGGTAAAACGTTTAAGAATAATTCAAATTAGTAGTATTTTTACTTTTGATAAATGCATGCGTTTCAAAGGAATCCCACTCAACTCAATTAAGTTATTTGATTCCCAGATTAATAGGATTACCTAAAGCTTTGCACAGATGTAATGAAACAGGACATTGCAGAGTTAGAAGCCGTGCTTTGTCGTGTTCTTGTGGCCTCAGTCCATAAATCACAAAGAGTGAAAGAGAAAGATTAGGAATTTGTTTTAAATGAAACCATAAAACCAGAACAAATTAGCTTTAAAACAGATGTTCTGAACATCTTGTTTTTTAAAGTAAATGTATCCGGAAAATAATATTTGCTAGAAGGAAGTAGATGTTGATTTTACGGACTGAGGCAGGCCGATTTTTTAATTTAAATTTCTTCCCATGTGAAAACGTCTGGTGTGTTTTCTCCTCATAAGGACCTCAGTCTTCACTGTCTCCTTTCACGCTGCTCTCTTATTTCCGTTTGGCTGTTTCTATCATCTGCTGTGTCTATCCTGGCGCCTGTGCCCTCACTCTGCCTCCTCTGTCACATCTGACACCTCTAGACGGTAAGTGGCTTTTCTTGTTGCCTGCCGATTCTTCCACCCTCGGTGTGTGTGTTGTTCTCTTCCTCGGTCTAAATCCCCTACTTGACATGATATTAGAGGAGAGATCAACTGAGACCTTCAGCTGTTAACTAGTCCATCCTGTGCGCTTAACAAACCTAATTTCAGACGAGGAAAAATAAAAAGAATATTTACTTTTTATCTGCTAAATGATAAAGCAGAAGGATTCTGACTTATACATAAAGTTTTGATTTTGGATTATTTGTTCGAACTGTTTACAGATATTTGTTTAAATGACCACTATTAAGCTTGGAAAACTCTTCTCGGGAGAAAAGTAGTATCATCATCATTTGTATCGTCATTTGAACTTTTTTGTTTTCTGAATTTTCAAGGTACACCAGGATATTAAATAAGAAGTCCCTCCATAAAAACGCGATAAAATCCCATAAAATCAAGGGAAGGGCGCAGAATATATGCAGGGGTGCGCATAGTTCTTAAAAAGCCACATATTCACAGCATTAACAGCATTTAAGTGCAGAAATTACAGAATTATGTACATTTGCCTGATTTTACTGATGCTGCATTTTTTCTCAGATATGTGATATAATTGATTATTGTCTTACTTTTGACTGACAACAACCCCC
>JAVLVB010000002.1:149874-165701 GCA_032876305.1 Orestias chungarensis
CTCGATTCTCCCATCATATTAGTTTCCACTGGCTGCCGGTCTCTGTCTGCTCTATTGCTCCACGCATCGCCATCTACAATCCTAGTCCGCTGTCGTTTATTCTTGGTTCTGTGTTGAATCATCCAAACCTGCAATAAATTCTCTTCTCATCCAATGCAATCGGGTCCACACTACTCTGTTCCTAACAAATGCACATAAAGACTTTTTGTTTTTTGGTTACACACATTCTTTTTTTTAAAGGGATGTACATTTGTTCGATCCAAACAGGTGAAATGCTAATTTCTCCACTTTAATCACGTGTTCTCCATCAATTGTTTCTGTTTGATCTGATCACCCAGATGTTGAATCTGTTTGTTGCCGTCATCATGGACAACTTCGAGTATCTAACGCGGGACGCCTCCATCCTCGGGCCTCACCACCTCGACGAGTACATCCGCGTGTGGGCCGAATACGACCCCGCCGCCTGGTAGGTGCCTCGGCGCGCTCCTCCTCTGGTTGCAGAGTAACATCGAGCTGAACGGTTACGGAGGAAAAATTCCCGGGGTGGATTCCTGGTTCCGGCAGGATGACTACGACATGCAACTGGTAAAATCTCATCTTAGCGAAGCCGGATGAGTGACAGTAAGCCCGAGTTTGGGGACGAGCCCCCTGTTTGCTGGAGGGATGCGTATAAATCCAGCGTTCCGCTCCATGTCCGCTCAGCCTTTCCCCGCCGGTAATCCGGCAGGCTCAGATTCCCCGCTGTCTGCTGCGTTCAAGTGAAGTGAAACCGTTTTCTGTCTGTTGCAGCAGCTTTGTGTCAAACCGATCATTTCCTTTCACAGCCACCTAAAACAGTTCACTTTTGACTGAAGCGAAATGCAAATTCTGAGCAGTGTGAAGGATAATCTGCTTCAGATTATTCAGTCGGTTTGTTAAATGTTAACGAAACTTCACGGGACTCTTCTTTGATCAGGTGTGAAAAATAAAATTGAAAAAGTATTTTGGCATCTACTGACAGACATGGAGGAGGATTTTTTTATTTATTATTTCCATGATTAATAATGAGCTGCTTGAAGAACATCACTTTTATAAGGACATACAGAAAAAAAGCTAAAATTTCTTCTGAATTAGTTTAAATATCAATTAAAAATGGGTTTGTTTTTGGACTTGGACTGAAGAAAATATGAAATCATAAAACTTAAGCTAAATATCTATCGAATACAAGTTTTAAAAATAAGATATATTTATTATTTTTGAAAGTTTGGTTGTGAGTAGCTGTTAGTAGTAAGTGTCTTACCCCCAACAGGTAGATCTCATTGTGGTCTCAGCGCCCACAAATTAGGAACAAACTCTCATTTAACATTTAGATAGGTGGTAAGCAGCAGTACAAAGAAACTTATACATCAATATTCTTTTAGTAGCATTTTTTTAATTTGTAAATGTATTTTTACATTTTTTTTTTTTTTTAAACATCGCCATTTTAAAGTTCACCAAACTTCTAGAAATGGCTTCAGTAACCACATTTTGAAATGGACAGATTGGGTGTAGTTAAATGATACAAAAACAATCTCACTTTCTTCATTTTGAAAATGAAAAATTTTGGCTGTAGGTAAAATTTATCATACATTTTTAGGAAATAAAGTAATTTTTATTAAAAAAGAAGCAAATGGACCGAAGTTGATCCAGCGCCTTACTACAGGGAGCTTTAAATTAGTTACAACTGGCTTTGTTCTTAGACTGATTCTGGATTTCAGAACTAAGCAATGTTCATATTTTGCTCATATTACGTCATAGATGACCTTAAATGGTACAAGACTCTAAGTTAGCATCACAGGACTAAGTAACTGGCTCAGCTATGCTGCTATGTTATGTCATGTGTGCTGCTTACTGTATGTGTAAACAACAATTCCCATGTTTTTAACACTTTTCTGAACATTTTTCCACATTTTTATAGCAGAAAGCAGGACAAAATGCTGCAGAATTCATTGCAAAATCAAGGATTTTTGCCCACGTTTTTCTGGGGGGACTGTAATATAGGAGAAATAAATGCACTGATATAAAGGTTTTGGCTGATATATGTGATAATATTACTGCTTTTGTGACCAGAAGCAGATACTGTGTATTTGTATCGGCCCACATTTTTAACACCATGGACTGCTGCAGTTAAACGACCCACAATCCTGCGCTGCGTCTCCGTCACGTGAGCTAAAACTATACATAATTAACCCTCTCCACTTTAACCCCAGAGACGCAAGCAACACAAACCTGCTGAAATAAACTGCAGTTGTTGTTATCAGAGCCACATTCCTGTTAAAGTTTGAAGTTTAAATACATTTAAAATCAAGTTTTAGACGTTTTTTCAGGGGGAACAAAAATCTGATTTGCCTGATTCAGCTCTAAAAATGCCGATTATTCCACCTTTTATGTACGATGTCCATGCTGCTATCTGATAATGTTGCTTTGAGTTTTTCTGTGATCTAACCTCTTGAACATGTGTCATCTTTTGCAGCGGGAGGACATGCTACCGGGACATGTACAAATTATTGCGTTTAATCTCGCCTCCGCTGGGCCTGGGGAAGAAGTGCCCCAACAGGGTTGCTTATAAGGTTTGCACTCCCACGCAGTCCCTTCGTTTCAAACGAGGAGGCTGTGATGGTTTCGGACCGCTTGTCTGTCCTCGCTCTCGACGCTCGGCAGTGAAAGACCCGAGCACACATGCATAGAAAATCCTGTACTAACCCGCCGGCACGTAACCGTGTGGAGTCAGGCTCAAGCGGAAGACATCAGATGGGATGTCTGAGATGTTGAGCTGCTAGAACCTTAAAGGAAGACTCCACTGAAATCTATCTTTTTAGATAAATATGAAGCTAAGATCACAAGAGTGTGAATTCTGCTGATCCTCTTAGTAAATAAGACAATTGGATATGAAAAAAACGTTAAGAAAACCAGATAACTAGCAAAGATTTAAAGACAAAGTATTCACATCGCTTCAACATATTTTTAGTTTTCTCAATGATTTTATGTCTAAGACCAGAACAAAATACTTCATTATTATGTTGTTTGAAACTTTAAAAAGCTATTTTTTTTAAAGGTTTTAAATTTAGATCTACAGAAGGAAAACCTTTCTTGCTCAATATGATTGAATGGTTTAAAAGTGTAAACTCTCACAAAGCAGGTCTTGATGCTCCATTCAGATTATTTCCAGATCCTGATTTTTTATTTATTTTTATTTTTGCACGATTGTTCATGTTTCAAATTAAACACGACCCCCAATCAGATGTCTGTGTGAACGGTTTCCAAACCCGAAGCATCCTTGGTAGAAGAAGAAGGTGGACGTACCAGAGCAGCAGAATGTTCACGGTAATAATGAGGGACGCTGCCATCTTTGGATCGATTTTAAAGTTGTTGGGAGCTGATCGTCACATCAGTGATCAACAAGTTGGATAAAATGAACGTCAATTAGTTATATTTATAAAAAATTTAAAAAAACAGTTTCTGTTTTCCTCAAACTCTTTGTTCCTTTAAAGTGATAATAAATATAAAATATTATTAAGTTAAGTTTATTGTTATTTTCAAGCGGTATGTTTTTTTCTAGAACATAATTTGTTATAATGAATTTATTGTTTTTGCACCACAGGAACTCCCTAACCCTTCATTTTCAGGAGGATTTTACATAAAAAGTAGAGTCTCTTCAGTCAGAGGCTTCTTAAGCTTAGTTGGAAAACGGACCGCTACAGAAGATCTTTCCTGTCGAGATCCATCACCATCTATAAATATTCCTTAGTTAAATTAGTTACTTTACCAACAACATTTAACTACCCTTTGAAATAAATAAAGTCGTTCAGATTAAAATTTTTATCCGATCAAAAAAATGACCTGCATGGCAACATAGCTAGAGTGAAAGTAGGGTCTCAAAAAAAAACAAAAAAACGATAAGATATGGTAAAATGTGTAAAAGTTGAAAGGGTGTGAATACTTTTTTAAGTTGTGTTAGTAGGGTGTATTTTTTTCTCTGTTTTGCTCAGAACCTGTGTTTTCAGAGGAGTTCTCCTTTAAAGTAAAGCGAAGATTTCTTCCCCCAGGTTTTCTTACATCCTGTCTCCCTTAAGAGGAAATCCCTCCTCTTCTTCTCGGGATCCATTCTCGGATGAATTTCAGAGAAAAATCCTGGAAATCTTATTAACAAAAGATTTCTGTCTCTTCTTTTTGTTCTTCTTCTCTTTTTCTTTGCTGCCTCTCCCTCTCCTCTCCTCATCATTATCATCACCATCATCATCTCCTTGGAAACTCTCCTCTTTTCCTCATGGAAGCGGCCGTATGAGCTACCGCGACATGTACGAGATGCTTCGCGACATGTCTCCTCCGCTAGGTTTGGGGAAGAAATGTCCTCCCTGGGTCGCCTATAAGGTAGAACCCCCCCTCAACCTTTCTCCTCCATCTTCTGATTCTTTTCAGCCGTCACTGGTTCTCCGCCTCCACCTGCCAAACACCTTCAGGCTTCTGTCAGTTTGATTAGCTCCGCTTGTTTCGGCCCGCTGCTGTGATCTTGTCTCTGTGATTTCATCACAGGGTTTGTCATCCGTCCTGCCCGTCACTCAGTCAGGTTGAGTGAAACCTATGGAGAACAGAGCGGTGATACTGGCGGAATCTGACAAAAAAACAGGAAAACGTCCCATTTCAGACATTAAAAATTAACCAAAAAAAATAATACAAAATCCCGTCGACAGAGTAGTTGAGTAAATATGAAATGAAGATTTCAAATTGTGATAGAACTTATTCAAACCAGCTTGGTGTTATATCTACCTACTTTCCTACCCACTCTTGTTTGCAGAAACGTTTAAATGCAACCACATTCGATGGATTTTAATAAGTGATTCCACCCTTCTTCAAGTCCAGGCTTTAACTAGGCCACCTAAGGGGCACGTATTGCATGTCTTTGCGAACCAGTGTCGTATGTTTCCACACATGTTAAGAGGCTTCAAAGCACGAACTCGGGTAACCCAGAATAGATGCAACGTCGCTTTGAGGGACTGAACCGGTCAAACATAAGGACACAGCAATAATTTTCAAGAAAAATGGGTTTATTTCTCAAAATAACCAAATCTCAAACATTATTTTAGGGCTCTTAAAAGAGGTCAAATGAAGAAACCAAACTCCAAGCTGAAAATTTAACACAACAAAATCTCAAACTAACTACTCAAACAAACAAACAAAGGGACTTAAATGATCCGACCAAATTGACACACGGAAGAAGAGGGAAGGGGAACTTCTACACAAACTCAACTAAAGTAACTAAACACAGTTAGCTTAAGAATTCACTTCAATAACTAAGCAAAATTAATAGAATAAGCAAAATCACAAAAGCATAAAGAAGTTATACAAAAATTAAAATAAGACTCCTTGGTCTTCCCCCATGGCAGAACTCCAGATGGTATCACCCAATTAATCAGTCACTCGGGAATGTGCCAGCTGGAGTCCATTGGTTCAGCCCAGCTCAAGCACTGCCAACAGAAGAAAGGACAACAAAATATTAAATATGACAAAATTAAATATACAAAAGTTACAATTAGAACTGATGTATTTCAATATTGCCAAATGAATATAAACAAAACTCATATATTTATGCTGCAGTGAGTGTGTATAAAACTCAAAATGAAAAAGGGTGTAGCTGCAGGTTTGGCCATCATAGTCACGCTTGGGGAAACACAGCAGCGTATTTTATTTTTAAAGTACTCAACTTTAGCGCTCGAGTAGAAAGTGTTAAAACTCATGGTAAAAGTGCTGAAGTGTGTATGTTTTAAAATACTTAAAGCAACACTAAAGAAGTTTCCGTTGTGGTCGATTTTGGCCGCCCAGTGTTGACAAAAGAGGTATTGTTTTACCTGAAGGTAGGGTTCCTGCCACCCTCCTCACAGTTGCTTAGTGCCAGTTAAAGTTATACGGATCCCCTCGGACCATCACAGAGGCGTTATTCAACGAGCTGTAAGTCGACGTATGATCACAAAAGTCATGAAAATATTTTATGTTGGTTGAAAAGTTACTTAGTGTTGTGGTTTTAAGTGCACAAAAGTCAGAAGGAAATGTATATTATATTAGTAAACTGCTTTATAACTTGTAACTCTGAGACCACCTAATGAAATGTGTAACCACTCGGCAACCAAAACTCAGTTCGACCTGTAAAAAAAGGAACATAAAAATGCAATAAAAACAAAATTGGTCAGACGTCATTTTGCCAAAATCACTTCTTCAGTCCATCGGGTAAACGGTTAAAAGAATCTCAGCAATGCTCTGGTTTATTTAATGTTAAACAATATGTGAACTCTTTGAGTTTGTAAGAGCGTCTCCATCACCGAGCTCTGGGACGGGAGATTTTTAGACGATGAAATAAAGTTACATATTTTTTAAATCCATCCCAGCTGTTAGCTGTGAGCCTGAAAGAAGCCAATAACGACTAGCTGCCTGGAAACGTAGCGGAGTCGAAAGTAAAATATTTGCTTTTAAAGCAACACTAAGTGACTTGATGACCGTCATAAAATATTTTCATAACTTTTGTGATCATACGTCAACTTACAGCTCGTTAAATTTGGCTCTAAGCAATTTTGAGGAGGTTGGCAGGAAACCTGACACACAAAACAACTACAAATGTGCTGACTGCTTTACGGCATTTGTCACTTCTCCGTGTCTTATATTCAAACTCATCATCTGAAATTGTTTCACCACAATTAGATTCATCACCTCATCACTATTCATCCTTCACACAGACACTGTAAACAGAAATGTACTTCAATCCAACTGCAGGCGGCCGGGAGATCAGGATTTTACCACGCTATGCGCTGGTGCTCATGGGAAATGCAGTCTTCCTTCAGGCTGAAACACTACCGCTTTTGTCCACAGTGGCGCCAAAATCAACCAAAACTGAAACTTCTTTAGTGCTGCTTTAAAATATAATGGGGTAAAGTCATAAAGTTACCCAAGTAAAGTACATATTCTCAAAAAAGAGTCAATTTCCTTTCTTACTGGTAGAGTTGAAACAAGATTTTAACCAGCCGTTTTATTTAGGTGCGTTGGAGCTGCACAGCTCTGGAAGCGGCCTTGTAAACTAATAGAAATATACACGAACGTTGAGCTCTGACTTCTGACCTTCCTAATAAAAGTATATGTGTGGTCATTTTGGGCACAGACTTGTAAAAATAATCATTTCTTGACCCTAGAATCCTTAAAAGGTTTAACAAGTTTTCCGCCGTGAGATTATTTAACGTATAAGAGAGTAATTAATTTCAAAGGCTTTTTACTCGGCTTTAATCAGGGGCGCCATCGGGTTTTGCTTTACTTGAATGTCTCGTTAAACGCTCTGCTGGCTTCCATCGGTCGCGTTGAAGCGCGAGTCTCAACAATCCTCAGGTAGGCTGGGTTTCAGCCGCTCACCTCCGGACATGCAGACTTATTGCGAGCCTTTCCAGCTTGTGCGCATCTGTCAGAGCGAATCAAACTCCAGGCGGCCCTGTCCTTGCCCCAGTTAGAAACTGCGGGGCCTGACATGAACAAACGTCTCCAAATATAACTCCTGCTGTCGTGAATTGACGGGGAAAGACAGAAAGAAAGATGAACAGAGCAGTTTAGTCCACATTTCCTATTAGCAGGCCTTTATATTTTTACGTTTTAGCCTCAGGTTTCCTCCTCTGATGTTCTGAGCTGTTAATGTTATTTATTTCATCCACTTTGAGACATTTTTCTCCCCTTTTTATTTGATCGAACACGGCGAGCACGTAAAGAGTGTTGTGTTTCCCCGCCTTCATCGGTTTCCCATCTCTCTTTGTTGCCCTCCTTTGTTTCTACACCTCTGCGTCAAACTGGCTGGAAGTTGTTGGTACTAACACAAACATGCATGTGTGCGGGAACCATTGCTCCGCCTCAGTGAAACATAGCTATACAACATTGTCTGGTGCATGTTGCCGGGATTTCTAAGTAGCAGGCGTTGCTGGATGCTCCTGGTTTATCGGAGAAGAGCCCAGATTTAATCTTTTTTAATACCCATCAGTTATCTTAATGAGTACCAAATTATACAATCCATCAGATCAATGCTTTTTGATGCTAATCTCAGCACCTTACTCTCTTTGTGTGTATTTTCTTTGTTCTGTACACAAGTGTTAAATATCTGGTTGCATCTCAGTCATTACACATAATCCCTGAGGAGTGTAATCTTCATACCTCATTATATGCAGTATAAACAGATATATTTTACCTGTATAGTTCCCTTCACTAACAGTTGTATGCCAAGGACCAGTTCTCTCTCCTCCTGGCAGTATCGACCTCCTGACCCTGCTGGTCGGATCATTGATCGGCATCTGAGTCACTCATTGATTAAAACTCTGAGTATTGTATGCTTCCTGCTGTCCCGGCGAGAGGATTTGCTGGTTTTTTTCTGATGAGAGAGGCATCTGAACTAATGGTAAAAGGAAATCAGAAATTATGTTTCCCTGCATGTGACCATGTAGAGCTTTGTTATTTCACTTTGGCTGAGCAACTACAGTGTTTCTCCCTTCTAAACTGAAGGAAACGATTCAAAGCGTAACAAATTCAGGACGTTTAATCTTTAAGGAAGATTATATTAGCCAGCATCCTGAACCCTAAGCCTTGCTTCCTGTTATCGTAGCGATTGGTGAGGATGAACATGCCGATCGCAGAGGACAACACGGTTCATTTCACCTCCACCTTGATGGCTCTGATCCGCACGGCGCTCGACATCAAGCTGGCCTCCGGTGAGAGTACCGGGAGCTTCCGCCGTAACCTGTCTCTTCATCGTCGACTTGTTGATTTGAGCCGATGCGTTTGTGTGTTTGTCACAAAAGGCGTCCTGGCGCAGCGTTTGTGCGACGCCGACCTGAAACGAGAGATCAACCGGGTTTGGCCCAACCTGACGCAGAAGACGGTGGACCTGCTGGTGACGCCGCATAAGTGTGAGCCTTGGTCCGGGGTGTTTTGCCAGCAGGAGCTGCAGCTGCTCTGCTTTTTGTTTGTTTGTCTGATTGAATCTTGGAAAAGCTTTTGTTTTCTAATCATTATTCCTATCTTTGATGCATGATTACTTTTTTGAAGAAGCATTTAATGATCAAATGTCATCTCTGTTCAGTTTATAATCAAGTTAGTTTTTTATCTAAGGCAGAAGTGGGTAGCAAGTTGTTACTTTCTCTCAAGATTTGTCTCTAGCAGTCACTGGGAGCTTTTTTGGATTGTGCGAATAAGGAAGAAGCAGGGCTACCCGGAAGGTAACCCATGCATGGGATTTGAACCTTAAATGCTGCAAGGCAACAATCTGGTCCTACCTCATGTTGAAGTTTTAGCTTATCCTTTCTAACTCTGTTACTTTCTTCTTCTTCTACTCATCAATTTTCATTATTTCCGGCTACTTGAACTGTTTCACTTTCTTTTTCCTGCCAGTGTTTTTGTCTCTGTCTTATTAAACGTCCGCTCGTACCGAGGTTTCTTCCTGTTAACGGGGAGTTTTTCCTCTCCACTGTCGCCAAATGCTAAGTATGAGGGATTGCTGTAAATCAACGACACAAGATATAATCTACTATCTCTGCTGATCTACAAGGAGTAAAAAGCTGCAACTCACTGATTCGATGCAACCCTTAGATTAGAAACTTTTACAAACAATGTTTAATAATAAACTGAATTTTATGTTAGATAACTATGATCAATTACAATTAATGTGCTTGTGCATATTTAATTTGGATGATAAACAACATCTGCGCGGGCTCAGAAAAACCACAACCTTATATTTGTTCTGCTAAACGTCACCTTTGCTGATAAACCAGCCCTTTTAAACTTCATTTGCGTATAGGTTTAGGTTTAAGACATTGTAAATCTGATTTAATAAAGTAATTAAGTTTAATTCTCATTCCTGGGTTAAATGAGTTACTTCAACAACATTTACGGTGATTTCCTTTTTGGATAAAGAAAGTATTTTTGATTAATGTTTGATCTCTGCTCTTTTATATCAGATAAAACTATTTTTGGAATTTAGTAGAAATTTACCCAGTTTTTAAGTAGTCTAAGCTTCTGCCTTTCTCAACTTTCTACAAGAAACTACTTTTTTCATAGAAGTGTGATACATTCTGCAGAAACCAAAGATTTTTCTCCTATGTTATAGTTTCTTTCCATTCGTTGACCATTCTTGCTCATCTGGGTCCATCTAGTGGCAGCAGGAAGACACTGTCCTCTCTCTCTGTGTGCAGATAATGAGCTGACTGTGGGGAAAGTCTATGCGGCCCACATGATTTTTGACTACTACAAACAGAACCAAGCCAAGAAACTTCAACAGCAGAACCCCTCTGGGATCTCCCAGGTAAACTGACAGTCATGCATAAAACTTTCTGTCAAACATGCTCCATTTTTTACACTTGTTCTTTTGTTTCATTCCCATCTACAGTTTGGGAAGTCAATCTACTAAATCAACCTAAATTATTATTTATGGATTGATAACTTTTTAAATGTTGTCTTTCGATTCTTGCATATATGCAGAACAAACTGGGCGCGCTGTTCCGTCCTGTGTTGCCCTTCACTCACTTACATGAACCAGCGGTGCCAGTCAAACCACCGCCTCCACCAGAACCTGAGCCAGAACCCAAACCAGAAGCCCCGCCCAGTTCCACCAGTACCACCATCAACAACTTAGCCAACAGGGACACAGAGTGAGAAACCATTCTATCTATCTATCTATCTATCTATCTATCTATCTATCTATCTATCTATCTATCTATCTATCTATCTATCTATCTATCTATCTATCTATCTATCTATCTATCTATCTATCTATCTATCTATCTATCTATCTATCTATCTATCCATCCATCTATCCATCCATCCATCCATCCATGAACTAATGCATCCATCCATCCATCCATCCATGAACTAATCCATCCATCCATCCATCCATACAATAATGCATCCATCCATCCATCCATCCATCCATCCAATAATGCATCCATCCATCCATCCAATAATGCATCCATCCATCCATCCAATAATCCAACCATCCACCCATTTATGCATCCATCCATCAATTAATGCATCCATCTATTCATCCATCCAACAACCATTCCTCCGTGCATGTAATAATCCTTTCATCTGATATCCAATAGTTCCCTCAAGTTTCCAGGTTTGAAAATTTTTATGAAGTACATTTTGCACAAAATTGAGGAAAACCCTTAATCATCATGATCAGCGATCAGTTTTAATGGCAGATTCCACAAAAACACAGATAAAGCTTCTTTTTTTTGCTCCACACAGAATGAATCAGAGGAGCAACATTAAACATTCCCAGTCTGGAGATTTTTTCCAAGCCGCTACGAGGCATAAATCCCGCAGGAGGCTGCAGAGAGGCCAGTCGGAGGATGTGCATTATTCCACCGGAGCACAGGTAGGAAAACAAGCTCCTGCACTCAAAAACTAAATCTAACCAAATATTTTGGACCAGTTTTCAGTGCAAATATCTTGAAACAAGTATTCATCCTATAAATAAGTAATATTTAAGAATATTCAATTAAAAACAAGCCAGTATATATCTCTGAAAGGTTTCTTGTAGGTTAGTTTCTCTCATTTTCAGTGCACTAAGATATTTTCGAGTAGAAACTTGACAAAATCTTTTTTGAGTGCGTTTTTAATTTCTCGTCTTTGAAACCTCCTAACCTACAGCGTTGTTTTATTTTAGGAGAAGCAGGTTGATCCGAAGGAGGACAACATCTCAGTCAAAGACGGATATCCCGGCCTGGAGGGCCATGCCAGAGCAGCATCTCTCCCTCGCTTGAATGCCGAGTACCACGTAAGCTTAGCCTCCTGTTGGAAGTGTGTCCGCATGTCTGTGCTTCTCTGTGTCAGTCAGCGTCACTCTGGACGTCCCGGATGCTCCCGGGTGGAAAATCTAAATAAGCAGCTGGGATAGGAGAGAGTGGAGAGAACTGAGAAAGGCTAGCATGAAGCAAGGCGTAAATCAAGCGGAGGCAGAGCCGCTTCCTGTCTGCTCGGATCAAATCAGGCCGCCGACCCAGACCTAGGCTGGCCTGACAGGCAAGAGAGCAGACAGTTCAGCTCTGGACTCAGAAGGTCCAGCTTCGTCCTAGTGCTGCTCCAGGAGGTCAAAACTAAAATGGAGATTATTAACAGAAATGGTCAAAACAACATAATTATATTAATGAGCCACAAACTTTTTCTGATTTAGCAACGGTTCATCCATCCATGCATCCATTCTTACATTCATCCATTTATCTATGCATCCATCTGTCCATAAATCCACCCTGCATCCATCAATTAATCCATTACCGTCTCCATTTTTCCGTCCATGTATTCAATCTTACGTCTATCCATCTATTTATGCATCCATCTGTCCATACTGTAAATCCATCCCGCATCCATCCATTCATCCATTACTGTCTTTTTATTCATCCATCCAATCTTGCATCAATCCAACCAAACGTCCATAAATCCGTCCTGCATCCATTTCCATCTTCCCATGCGTTCTGCATCCATCTATCCATTTCCTCCATCCACAGACTTCTGTGATTAATGTCATCCAGAGTTTCAGCAAAAACTGCAGCTATAAAAATTAAAAAAGACCAAAAACAAAGAAACCTCCGGAAAGTAAGAGAATATAATAATATAGTGATTTGAGAAGATAAATAAAAAATTGAAGAATGTTTAAGTGCTAAAAAAGAGGAAAAAGACCTACTGACTCTTGTATTTATCTGAAACGTATTAAGTGGATTTTTAGTTTATTTATGTTTATCTGAAATTGTTACACAAATATGAAGCAGGAATCGATTGAAAAAAAAAGTTGTGGTGACATAAAGTAAAATAAATTGGTGAAATATTCAGTGAATAACTGTAGATATATTATTTTCTATAAAATAAAAAAAAAGTCACTCAACTCTGAGTTCTTAATCTCTGTAACTCTAATAAACTTCAGTTTTTATTTTATTTGACTATTTTTCTGTGTTTCTGGGTTCTACCACCTGTCGGTTCTGGTCTGTCCAGCTTTAATGTTTCACTGTCTCGTGTGTCTTTTTCTCTCCCTCACCCGTCCTTCCCTCCACGATTGCGCTGCTGATTATTCTTACACATTGTCACTTGATAACTAAAGATAGACAGACATGAAACATCCAGATAGTGTGTTATATCTGTAAACCAGAGAGTTACCAACATTTAAGAAGGCTATTTCTGTTTATCTGGAGGTTAAGTGGCCACAATGGTTGTTGGATCCAACCCAAATACCTCAACAAACAGATGAATATTGATTTGAAACTTTTAATTGGGACCCAGTAGAGAGCCTTGAGGAACTCCGTGATTCAGAAATCCATTTTTTCGTATGTGGAGTCTAAACTTATGCATCTAATGTGTCTAAAATTGCTTTTAACCCTAACCCTAATCGGTTATTTTCCATAAAACGTTAGATGTTAAGGACTATTATAATCTGTTTAAAAAGCTGTATTACAGAAAACAGCCTCATTCTTCTTCACGTCCGTCTCCCTCTTTTTTTTTTCTTTTTTTTTGTCGTTTGTTGATGCTCACTGCTAATGTTCTGCCTACCTCCTCTTGTGCGTGCTGTCTGATAGCGGAGCCACCCTCGCCATGCCCCCGGGACCCACCTTGCAGTATGTACCACCTGTTGCGCCACCTCTCTGTCGCTGCTCCTCTGCTCCTCCCTACCTCCTTGTCCCTTTCCTCTCCTTGTCCGTGTTCGCGCCATCATCCCGCCACAACCCACTAACCGCAATGTCGGTAAAAAGCAGAGTCATTTTTCAGCATACGCATCTCCATGAACCATTGAAGCCATACATCCTTGGAGAGGTATCTGTATGTGTTCTCAGGATACGTCAAGCTCTCTTTTCCTGCTTTTTTTAGCCACTTTCTAATAGCAGTACGGTGGTTGTGAGTGTCTGTGTTGTTTTGTGAAAGGTAGAGAAAGATGTGCTGTTGTTCTGTTTTAAAGAAAAATCTTTAAAAATGTTCAGTATTATCATCTGTGCTGATTTCAGCCTTAAAATCTTATGAATTTCTAACAAGTCTGGCAAAGAAATCTGATTGAAAGTCTATGTTCACAAAGCAGGTCCTAATATTTAATTCAGAGTATCAGGACCTGCTGATTTATTTATTGTTTTTGTGGTTTTCATACTACTAATTAAATGCGTCCGCCATCAGACATCTGACGTCACACAGCAGTGAAGTGTTCACAGACACAACAACGGATGCAAGTTTAACATTGTTGAGCATTGGGAGTCGACCGTATCATCACAAGATCAAAACAACTTTAAGAAAAACACGGCACTGCTTGCTTCAGACGCTTTTTACTACGCTTGGCTTCTTCGGTTGCAGAAATATGACGCACGTCTCAAGTGACGGCAAAATAGGATAAGATGCGACATGACCATCTAGATTCCAAACGCTTTCGGATTTCAGTCCCCTCAATAAACGCGGACAAACATCCTCGATTTTTGTGAAGAATTCAGCGACATTTCGTCCTGTTTCCTGCAATGAAAATGCGAGAAAGTGCGAAAATATGTAGAAAACTGTTAAAAACATGGGATTAGTTGTTTCCACGTGTAAGGGGAAATAACATGCTTCTTCCACATATAGTAAGCAGCAAACATGACATAACATAGCAGCATAGCAGAGCCAGTTATTTAGTCCTTTTCTGAGAGTTTTGGCCCATTTAAGGTCATCTATAACGTAGTATATAGATGTTATAGTTAGTGTTAGTCAAAAGTTAGAAAATAATCAATTATTTCACATTTCTGAGAAAAATTTACAGGTTCAGTAAAATCGGCCTAATTTACATATTTCTGCGATTTCTGCGCTTAGATGCTATTTATACGGTAAATATGCGTCTTTTTAAATATCATGCGCACCCCAACATATTGGGCGCCCTTTAATTAATTTTGCTGGATTTTCTGCGATCTGAGAATTGCCCTTTTCTGTAGGGAGTGGTATTTAGATCAGTCTATCAGTGTATATATATATATATATATATATATATAGCACAAAGGAATTTGTGTGAAAAGATTGTAATTAGGCCATTAAAGTTGCTGTGAACAAATTGGAAATGCAACGCATAAAGGCAACATTTACCTTCTCTGTGAACATAAGTCTTATATTCTTTTCTGGCTTTTAATTAGATCAGAGTCTGTGTGGTGAACAGAAATTGCAAATATGTTTTTTTTTATCCAGAAATATTAAGATTTTAAGGCTGCTTAGTAAATAAAATAACTGTGAATATTATTTTCCTGTTGTGTTAATAACAAGTCAAACTGTGAGCTAGGAACAGGAGGAACAGCTCATCCACCTAAAATAAAATAAAAAATTTATAATCCTTCATGGATCTGATCAGATAAATAATTTAACAGTATAATTTCTCTAAAATTGATAATTTAATTAAAAATCTTTACTAAAATCGGTTACCAGGAAGTTGAGTTTTATCTCCTGTTCCAGTTCCTGACCAGTTTGAATGCTTCAATCCCAGCTGGTCTGGAAGGTAAGAACCAGACGAGGTGAGTAGCGCCGAAGTTAATCTGAGGAAAAAACTGAAATCTTTTCAATGTCATGTTTTAAGTAGAAAGATTTAAAATACATTAAAAAATAAAGGAACATTTTAATGCTCATGATGCATTATAAACATTTAATAATGTTATATATGCAACAAACACATATCGTCATTTTAAATATGATAAAAATTGGTGTAAAAGCGTGTGTATGTATGTATGTATATATATATATATATATATATATATATATATATATATATATATATATATATATATATATATATATATATATATATATATATATATATA
>JAVLVB010000002.1:165801-192478 GCA_032876305.1 Orestias chungarensis
CTACACCGCCTGCGTTGCTTAATTTAACACTGCACAATCCATACACTATTGCTGTCAGATGACATGTTGTTGTTATTATTGGCCTAGTTTTAATTATCGGGCCGATTCCAAAAATTTACGAAATTACTATCGTTGGCCAATAAGAAGATGCGGATAAATCGCGCGTCCTTACTTAAACGCACATATTTACGGCAGGTCCAATAGGGCTAAGCACTGTCGTAGAAGGTAACATCTATAGTCTGCTTATCTCCGGTATTGGCGGTAGGGCCAATCAGCACCTTGGGAAATAATTGGTGCTTCAGGATTGGCCGCTTTTTCAAATGCCAGCTAATAGCAAGTGAGGTTTGCCTGAATAAATCCAAAAATGTTTTAGTCTTCATACAGAGGCTCTCCATCGGCAGAAAATCAAAGCAATTGTTTACAACTCGTCCTTTTGTTCACCGATTTGTTTTCTAAAAGAAAACGATAACTGAGTGGAAGGTATTACACTTCCCAAACATTTCTTTAAAACGTTTTATATTTGCTTCCAAAAAAAAATCTGTGAATAGGTGGATTGAAAAAGGCGAAGGTGCAAAGTACAAGTTTATTACGTCCATGTTTATTTACCGTCCTTAGTTTTTTCTAACATTAGGAAACATTTCTTAATTTATTTGCTCACTGCTTTTACTTCCCTAATTTCTGTTTATTTACTTACTTACCTATTTGTTTATTCGTCAGTTATTAATCCATTTAGCAACTACTTCTTTATATCTATATATATATATGTATATTTTTTTTTTAAATTAAATATATACATGTAGATATACTGAACTATATATGAACTAATTACATGTGGACATGTATCATTAAATCATGAAATACATCAATAAATAATTAAATACATCAGGAAATTATGAAAACTGCCATTTAAATATTAAATTGTTTATATTCTTATTATATTTATTTATCACATGGTGTATTTTTATTTTTTATTGTGACTCCTGTGTCATGAAGTAATTCAAACTGTCAAACCTGGGCATCAAACCCAGTGGCTAATGTTGGAATCTACTGTTTTGGTCTGCGTTCAAACATGGCAGCTCCGTTCATGCAGGACCTGATTGAGCTCCGTGTTTAATTAATAGAGATTTTAGACCAAGTGAGAGATATAGAGGCTGGAGTTGCTCAAATACATGTTTTAGTTTGGGTCACACCAAGCAATCAACCCCGTATTGACAAAAGATTTGCAATGTAGGGTGCTAAAACAGCCACAGTTCATGGCAAAACTATTCTTACACCGTTTATTTTTATTTGCATCTCTTTCAATTCTACATAACCCCAAAAAATTTTTGAATATGCATTCTGGCTTCTCAGTCCAGTATCTGCCTTTGATTCGTCTTGGCTTTCTGTATGGAGCAGCCAATCAGACGTCAGGATCTGTGGAAGTCCCGCCCACTTTTATATTTAAATAGCATATTTCAGAATTTCATGACGTATTTAATTATTTATTGATGTATTTCATGAGGTTATTTTTATTTTGTTTGTCACCCTAAGCCCTCCATACAGGTCCGGATGCCGACAGGCTAAAAGCAAAAGCCAGTTCTGCCTTGTGTCTGAATTTGTAGTTGATCAGCTTTCAGTAATTATCGGTGACGACTTCACCTCCAATCGGTTCGCTCGACCTTTTCTTCTTCTGTCTATCTCTCGCTCTTCCAGCCGATCGTTGACCTCAGTCCAATAAAACGCTCGGCGTCCTATTTGACGCCGCAGCAGGTCGGGCTGAGGGACTACGACCTGGAGATGGTCGATCCCAGCCGGTTCTCGGCTGGACCGGATCAGGTCCAGGAGCCGGAGAGAGCCGGCCACCATCACCACCATCACCGCTGCCATCGGTGCAGAGACAAGGACAAGAAGCAGAAGTCTCCGGATAGAACGTCCTCGGCTCATCCGTCCAGCACAACCGGTCAGCCTCTTAGTCGGATTGTGATTATTTACAAAACTATTTAGGAACAGAATAATGAACAATTACTTTACTAATACTTACAAAGAACAAGGTTGAATTGTGCAAACATGCACCCTTACAGTTTTTGCCCTACCATCACAAATGTTTTCCAAACTCAAACGGGATTTAATTGAACTGTGGTGAGATGAGACTTTCAATAAATAATATATTAGACTAATTTCAGGAGACTGGTTCGTCTTTCAGTCTCCCAGCTTCATTATGATCCGAAACATCTGGTGAAATTAAACAGGAACGCTTCATCAGACGCAAAATCAGCACCAACACACATGATATGTGAAATCGCCTTCCCTCTACACGCTGCTGTTCAAATGAATGCCATCAGAGAAGACTAAGGGTTGCACACGAAGCATTAACTCTGGCAGCAAACATAAGTTTCCTTAGTGGGATTCATTTCAACATGTGAGACTTTAGCAATTGCAGTAATAAATCAGTATGCTTTACATAAACTATTCAATCTACACTCTTAGAACTTATTTTCCATCGCGGGTCATGAAAGTGATAAAAGCTGGGCTGGGGTGGCTGGATAGTTTCTCTGTGATCGGTAAAGGGTCACTGCAGGGTTGTAGAGCCAAGATAAAAGGCTAAAGCAGACAGAGGTCAGCCACACGATTTATGACCGAATCTTTGGCGAGACCCAAAAACAGCAGCAGTAATGAAAGACGAAAAGGAGAATTTAAGGCCTCGAAGCTTATCTGACACATTAGAATAATAATAAATAGGTTTATGTCATCGCTGCCTTATTCTGAAAATTGGAAATGTGAAGAGTCAGGACCAGAGCTTTGCCTTATACCAATACACCTAACAAAAAACTGACTCTCATCCGTAAAGGAAAGGAAATGAAATCTTAAGGACGACTTAAAAATGATTTACATGAGATAAACAGGGGATTGCTAGAATGCCAAAAAGTCTTTGGTAGGGTGTCCATAGCTTTGGTCTGGAAATTGCTTCTGGTTGCAGTTCGGCGTAAGACAGACATTAGCCCTGGTCATTAACAGGCTCCTTCAGAGATTGAGGTTCAAATGCTGAAATCAAAGATCTGCTTGGGGAAGTATGAAATAAAAAAAGAGTACCTCTGCAGCAATATGAGTAGATCCAGAGTGGAGGTAGACACTGGATGCTTGTGGTACAAAGCAGGCCTGGGTGGCGAAGGAATAATTGGCCAAAGGACAAATTCCTTCGGCTATTTACGTTTATTTAGACATGCACAGTAAAAGTTCTCCACTTCCTGCTTAATGCAAGGGGTTAATGCAGTGCATTGTGGGATTACTAGTTCTTGAACAAGCCTTTCATGTTTTCTGTAGTTCAGTTTTTTTAAGAGTGAGAAAACAACAATGACAAGTCGAAAAATTAAAGCCGTTAATATTTAAAGTCCTGATAAGATTCCTAAAACTAACATTTAAGACATCAAACTTCCTCTGGTACCATCCTGTAGACTCATTCGAAGACCCGTCAGCCGACGGTTTGTCCAGAGAGCGAGCGAGAGAGCGGGACCGCGGTCGCCCCCACGAGAGGAGGCACCACTCCTCCGCCGGTGAGAAGCAGCGCTACTACTCCTGCGAGCGCTACGGCAGCAGGGAGGCGTTTCAGGCCAGGTCGGCCGGTCCCAGCCGGTCCTCGTCTCCAGGAGAGAGCCAGAACTCCCTCGTTAAACAGGTGTGAGGATAGAGATCATGTGTTGGTCCTGACTGGACCGCTCCATCCAGGCTTTCCCAAATAGAGAGATTTTAAAATTCATCAGCTATTACGGACTTTGTGTATCTTCTACCATGACAAGGTCCGTCCAAAAGTCTAAGAATTCAATAATTTCCAGGTTTTCTTTACCAGTCAGGGGAGTGTTAGATCGGTATGCGGATTGTTTGGGAGTTGCAGTGGACTGCCTTGGTGAAAAGAGAGACGACGCTCTAGATTTACTGGTCTATGTTCCTATGCTCATCTACAGTCATGAGTTCTCTATAGTGACTAACGGGTCAGTTATTTCGAACTTGCTGTCCTGAGATTGATCAAAGCTCTGGTACAGTCCGCCTTTAATTGGCTATCACCGAATAAGAAATCTTAATGTTTCATCCAGGACGACTCTAGCAGTAGATAAGTGTTCTGTGTTGTTCATTATTCTCCTTTTAGCTCGACTTATAGATGTTAAAATGATGCTGTATCCGTCATTAACGTTAAGGGATGTATCAGTAAAGTTCAGAACCAACCGTAGATCTTTCACTCTGAGCTCTGTTGATAACGTTGTGTCAACCTGATGTTAGATCTCTGAAGAACCAAACGGGCTTTTAAAAAGGCCAATCAGGGAAGATCTGAAACAAACACTCACGGTTTGGGTCTGTCTCCCAGCAGGGAAGCACTGTGACTAAGCCGGTGTCCAGCAGCCGTGGACGCAGGCAGCTCCCCCAGACGCCGCTCACGCCTCGCCCCGCCGTGGCCTACAAGACCCCCGGCTCCTCAGCGCCTCCACCAAGCGCCGAGGCCTCTACGGCCGGGCCGCAGGCTCGCTTCGGCCGCGGGATGTCGGAGCAAGAACGGCTGCTCGCGGCTCACCAAGAGTCTAAAATCACAGGCGCCTCCACCGGTTCGGACTCCAGCTCAAACAGGCAACAGTCGGACTCGTCGCAGCAGGGCGAGGACTTCCAGGACGCCCTGAGCAGCCAGGGACGCGGACACTCGTCCAGAAGCGCCGCCCCTTCGGCGTCCCAGGGAACCGCGGCGACGGGGGTGCCGAACGGGTTCCACTTCACCCTGGGGTCTCCGTCTGGGGGCCGGGGGGCCGCAGGGCTCAGGGAACGAGAGGAGGAGGACTGGTGCTAGCCTGCGGCAAAGTTGAACTGAAAAGATAACCGAGTGCTCCCGAGCGCCGGCGTCGGCCGTGCAGAGTCCGGTCTAGATGGGAAACCAGGAGACTGGACTGTCGAAGGAGTTCAAAGTTCATTCCAGTTGTTTTTAGTGTTAATCTCTAATATTACAACCTCTTTAACGGGAAAACAAACAATATTTTCTAGCTGGTTTACTTGCACTGAGATTATAGCACACGTGAAGACCGTTAACCTTCTGCCTTGGTTGCTAAATTAACAAGATAAAGCCCAAAACGTTCCAGTTAAAGCTGTTTCAGACCAATCAGAGCTGTTTATCCACTTAACAGCATTTCAGATTTTCTGTTTTGTTTGTTTGTTTTTTTGTTTGTTTAGCTGCTGCTTTGTTGTAATTATTGCCAAAAAAACAAGGTTGAAATGTTTTCATTCAGGTATAAAAATTCTTACAGAACATCTTATAAATATCTTAAGATGGAGGAACAATGGATGGCAGCAAAAATGTGGAATCTCTGTTCTTACATGATGTTTGGTTTGGTTTTTAGTTTTTATTTTAAAGCTGAAAAAAATGATAAAAAGCTCAAAAACATCAAGAATAAATTTTTCTGTTGCTGGAGGAAAAATACTATAAAAATGCTAAATTGTCTGGAAAAAAAACAACTAATTATTTGCTGTTTGATTGAACTTCAGTCCATTTGCTTTTCTTAGTTTAGGGGCACATCTGATACATCCAATATGGCCGCTGACGTGCCGCCGCTGCTGGGACCAACACGTGTTTGATATGGTGACGCACGGAGGTGATGACGACGATGCGACACGCCCGGGCGTTCACTTTTGGCGCGGGGGGGGAGCCAAAAGTACGAAAATAATCAATTATTTCTGCACACAAACGCAGGATCAGTAAAATCAGGTGAATTTACATGATTCTGCGATTTTTGCGCTTAGAGGCTATTTATTACGGTAAATATGCGGCTGTTTGAGAATTATGCACACCACTGCATATTGTGCTTCTATTCCTTGATTTTGCGGATTTTCTGCGATTGCAGAATCGGGTTTTTCTGGAGGGAATGGAAAGTGGAGCAAGAGGTTGCTTCAGTAGAACCTGTCTGACAACTTGAAGTAGACTAAACTGTCCTAGAAAGCAATGCAAATTCAAGAAGCCTCACTCACTCATGGATTGGTAGGAAACAAGTGTTTTAGTCGCGTTGTAATGCACATTTTAAAGAGTCGCTTTAAAAATGTTTCCTGACGTTGACAAAATGCTGCAGTGGAAATGGAAAACAAACGTATTCTATTAGAAATTATTTATAATTCATTATTTTTGTAGCCTGGTTGGTTCGCTATAAACTAATATCTGGAAACATGCATTATTCACATTTCCTTTTATTTTCTTTCTTTTTTTTTAAGTGGGCTTAAAATTAGCTTTAAAATTAGACAAACATGTTTCATCTTCCAGTCTTCCCCATAAGGCACCAGTGACATCAGTGAGGGTCAGAGGTCATGGCTCAACAAATTGGCTTGGTTAGAAAATACCTCTAGTGGGGGAGGTTTGCTTGATTTCAGTAAATTTGACTCCCACTTTCCACTTATTCGTGCTTCATTTTCCAGCATTTACTAAATAATTTTCTGAATGTTTTTCCGTCTCCATTGTTTCAGCCAATTATTTTCCAGTAAAATGAAGCAGCCGCCACAGCGTGATGTCTGCAGAGTCTGGTTTTTGTTGTCGAATTACAAATTAGGGGACAAATTCAATCACACCAAGCGATCGCTCGAGTTTTTTTGTTCCGAGATTCCACATTTTCCGCCGTGTTTCACCGTCAGGTTTTTGTAAAACCTCTACGGGATGTAAAACGAAAACCAGAGGAACAGTTTTTCTGGCATCAAGTGGCCAAATACCAAGTGCCTCGTTTACCGCGACTTGTTAAGGTTTCAGCTTCGCTTCGGATCACATGGACTTAAACAAAGAGAGCGAAGCGAAACATGGCTGGGAAGAAAACAAACGACACATATAATCACTGATTTATTCTGAGTTTAATACCGTTTCTGGTTGATATATTCAGATTAGTGACATGAATTCAGAGTAATTAATGTGGTGCATGTCAAGGGTCACGTTTGTGGGAAGCATTTGCCTTTTTTTTCTCTCACGTAAACTGCCAGTCAGCCACAGAAAAAGTGCCATTTTTTAAAACGCGTATTTAAAAAAACAACAAAAAAGAAATATTTCAGAACCTCTTGCCTCGTCCGGCATGTGTTATATTTATCCTCTCTGCCATAAAAAGCCCAGATAACCTGGGCTTTGCTCCTCATCTCTGTTTTTAAAACGACTACTGTGTGACAGGCTGGTAACGGAAGCCTGCAGTTGAACTTACAGGTACAATAAAGAGTTGTGTTGTTGCAAATGACTGTTCACTGAAAAAAAAAAAAAATAATAAATATATATAAATATACATATATATATATATTAAAAAGTAGGGCTATGCAACGAGACGACACTTGACCTGCCCCGTAGCTTTACCTGCTGCAGCCGAAAGTGTGTGAGTTGTAAATTAAACGTATATGAATAGATGTACAGCCGAGGCACAGACCGCATCCAAGTGTGTAAAAAGCCTGAAGCACTGGGTTTTATCATTTTGGTTTCGTCGAGTGCACGACGCCTGCTCTTGGGCAAAGCAACCCACTTATGAAAAATGTGGCTCCAGATTTGATTTTAAGGCACTTAAATTTTTTTTTAAGGCTAACAGTGAAATATAAATAAATATCGGACGATCCAGGAAGTTGCACAAGCATAAAAGTAAATCAAGCCCACTCCAGGCTGATGTAGGCTTTGCCTTCACACTTAATCATGATTTTATTTTTAAAGGTTAGCCTTGCTGTATGTTATATGTTTGCTTTTATCAATAAAATCTGAGAGAAAAAAGACAAGAATTTGCCTGACTTTCCATAAGTTTGTGGCTCTTCTTTTGTAGCTATTGTTGCATTTGTTTTTTTAAGCAAGAAACATCTTAGAGTGAATTTCCAGCGAGGTTTTAATCTACAGCGGATCATTGGCGTTAAAACCGGCGAAAGTAAAGGGTTCATCTGGATTGGTCGGTTTCCAAACTTTATTTGGTATCAAATACTTTCAAAAGAGCTCAATGAATACATAAATGGGATTTCCCCCCAAATAGTGAATATTTGGAGGGATGAAACTTTTCTAAGCCTCTAAGTAAGGTAAACAGATTGATTGAAGTACAGAATAGTAAGAGAAATATTCTCCCATTTTAGATTTTGTCCATATTTTTCTATTTTTATTGTTCTTAAATGTTTCAGAACATCAAATGAAAGGTAAATATGAACCTAACCGAGGCCTGTTCACTGGAAAACCTACAGATTTCAAGAATCACTGGATCGGAACCAGTTTGACAACACAAAGTAGGTTTAAATGTGTCTGAAACCAAGAAGAAATTCAAACCCAGATGAGAAAAAAGGCTACAGTAGGTTCCGAGGGCAAAGGCTTGGTCTCAGCTTTGGTAGAGACAATAAACACCAATGTGATTTTTTTTTTAACCAAAAACCCGATGTAGACTCATTAAAACTCAAATAAATCCTTTTACATGATGTTTTCAAATAAAATAAAATAGAAAAAATACATCGTTTTGATTTATTAGATTAACGATTATGACGCATTTAGGTTGCATTTGTCTTCCGCGTGACATTGCCAAAGTAACCGACATCTATGAGTAACTATAAAGGGTTAGAAAGCTTGGTGAACAACAGGACCTAAATGCTTTATTCTCTGCAGGTCCGACATATAGTCCTTCCTGTGAATGTACCGTAAGTTCAAATACCAAGAAAAAAGGTCGGAAGCATCAAGACGTGTGAATGATGTCCGTGGAAAACCTAAAAATTCCTCAAGAGACTTCCAGGTATTCTGAACCGGAGTCAGATGACCTCGGCTTCAACTTGGAGTCTGGTAAGAGTCAAAGCTCAGGTACAGGTGGAGACGTTTAAGCACGCTTTTCGTCCATAGAGAAAGAACAAGGAAAAGATGTGCAGGACGAAGCTCCACATCTGAAGCATCTGGGACGAGGCGTCGTAAAGGGAGACGAGTCCCAGTTGAGAAGGAGAATTATTAGAGAGCGGAAAACCAGGGAACCCGACAGGGAGGAAGAGCTGAGGAGTTTAAACGCAGACTTAGGTTCTTCAACAACATCCCACGTGATTCTGATGTGGATCTTTGAGAGCAGTTGTTGGGGTTTGAAACCTGTCTGAATGGAGATTGCATGTTCTCCCCGGGTACTCTGGCTTCCTACAAGTCCGAAAACATCCAAAAACGCTTCCTGTCAGGTTCAACCTCAAGACTAATGACACCACAACCCAACGAACCCAAAGACGACCAGCGAGGATGCACGTGTTAAGTTTCAAAACCTACGTTTGTTGGATCGGGGAAGGAATTAAACCTCAGACAGACACTAGATATCTTATAGTGCGACGTTGAAAGCATCATTCCACAGGATTTAGTCCTGCTTAGTATTGTCCCTTAAATCTGGCATCTTTCCACAATTGCTTCAATATCAACTTTATTTCTCAACATCTCTCCGTTTGTTTCATTTGCATTTATAATTAATCCAAAGAACTTTTATCTCTGTTTTAATTTGAAATCATTCATTCTTAATCTTAAATATGTATATTTTATTTTAACAGATATAATTACACTGTAATGCTCCACTTGTGAAAGCGATTATCTTCTCCCTTTTACTCCACACATGTAGCAAGATATTTGGGAAAAATAATCATTTTTTAAAGCGTTTTAACCTTTTATCCGGACAAAAACAAAGTTTTACGTCACAAAAACAATTATTTAATAAAACTATGAACCAATGTGGAAATCTGAAAGTAAAGTTTGCCTGTATTTTTGGGAAAGCGTGAATGCACCATCATGTTTGTTTAGAAAGATTCTGAATGGGTGACAAAGGTTTTATTTGTGGCTTAATAACGAACAAGTGTGCCAAATAAATCGAATATAATTATGTTTATTTGTGAAAGAAACTCACGGAAAAGCCCAAATAAAACAATGTGAAGCTTTAACACGGTAGCCAAATTTAAAAAAAGTAAATCCAAGCACAGTTAATCAGTTTTTTAAGAAGCACAATAAAAGCATTTAAAAACATTAACATGAATAAATACAGACAACAATAACAAACCACAGTTTGTCTGGAGAGTTCAACCAATCACAGCAGGTCTTACAAACGTGGAATTTTCTCCTCCAATCACCACCTAGCATTTACTGTTAATAAAGAAGCTATTACAATCTTATTTTGTTTAGTTGTATTTCATGATATCCTACAAAAGTAAACGTTTTTATTACTTTTTTCTTTTAAAGAAAGTTTTTTTGTTTTTGGGGGAGGAGATACTAAACAGACCACGCCCATCACATCAACAGGTCACAGTTAAGCCCCGCCCCCTGGGCTGGTTTTTAGTCTGCTGATGTGAAGCAGCTGCTGCACATTTCCAGATTAAGATGCTCCTCCTCGCTTCCACTGATTCATTGTAGCTGGAGGAGCTGCAGGGTTGGTAGGATGAAAACCTGGAAGCTGGCAGTGTGTCTCCTCGGCTTGTGGAGCAGGATGCTGGCTGCTTCACCTGAGGAGGATGAGGGAGGCGAGTCTGGATCTGGGATGCTGCCAGCTGGTAAGAGGACTCACCTGGAGCTTTAATTGATCTTCTTATAGTTTAACACTGTTTAACCGATCAGATGTAATAGTGGCAATTTCAATTATTTATGTATATAGATATGTATGTATATGTATGTATATGTATGTATATGTATGTATTTGTATGTATATATATATATATGTATGTATATATATATGTATGTATGTATGTATGTATATATATATAAACATACGTACGTACGTACGTACGTACGTACGTACGTACGTATGTATGTGTATATATATATATATACATACATACATACATACGTACGTACATACGTATGTATGTATGAAAATCAAGGATTTTTGGAAGCGTTTTTCTGGGGGCACTGACTTTTATAAACTTCACATTTTATTTGTTCTCTACTCCAGAGGAAAACTGATGGTCAACATTGATTTGAGCTTCAGAAACCTTTCGTTGTTTCAGCTTAACGGTCGCTTAATAACCTCGCTAAGATCTGGACTCTTAACTTTAGCTCAGCTAAATGTAAATCAAACAACAATTTTCAGACAATTTAGCCTTTTTATACAATTTTTTCTACTTGGTGTAGAAATAACAAAAAAAAACACAGAAAGTACAGCAATAGAAAAGTTAATTCTTGATGTTTTTGAGCTTTTTGGCATACGTTTCAGCTTTAAAGTGAAAAATAAAACCAAACAGGACAAAATGCTGCAGAACTCACCACGAAATCAATTCTTTTATCCCTTTCTCTGGGAGGACGGATTAACAAATAATGAGTTTTATGTAATTAAATCAATAATAAAAACATATTTTTACATTAAATGAAAAGTTTCCTGGTCGTTGTTCTGAACAGCATGATGCCAGCGACGGTTCAGAGAAACATTTGGAGACCCTGTTGATGAAGAAAACTTCAAGAGATTCCCAGAACCTCCGGCTGTAAAGAAATGAGAGACTGTGTGGACGGATTCCAGCCGTCGTCCCAACGTTTCGCATCAAACTCGTTGTTTAATCAAAACCTCATCCAGTTTTCTGGAGACTCGTTAGCTCATCTTTGTTTCAGCGGTGACCACAGAACACATGCTGTCGGGTCTAAACACGACTGAGAGCTGCTAAACGATTCAAGACGTCCGTGACGTCTCTGCCAGGCCGTACATGTGTCCTGACGCCGGCTCCCTTGTTGGAGCCACAAATCAGAGCCGCCAGACCCAGACGATGCTCCCTGGTTGCTTTCAGCTGCCTGGTTCTGGTTGTTCAGGTGAAGCTCTGCAGCCCCAGGTGGAGCAGATGTAGTCCAGACATTAAGGTTTGGGCATCAGCTTCTGCCTCAGAGCGAAGTCTGTTTTTTTTCCTTGAGTCTGTCGAGGGTTCTGGACAACATTCACTTTATCCTGATGGGTTCTGCTGGTTCGGCTTCTTCCAAGCACCAAGCTGCAGATGAGTCAGAGCCGACCCGCCTCACAGACGTGTTTCAACGTTGTTGGCGTCCAAAATCGTCTCTAGTAAGAATCTGTACATAACTGTGGATCGTAACCATAAGGGGATGTTAAATAAAAGAGCATACATATACTAAATAACTATCTGCAACAATAAACATAAAGACTCTTAGTCACATCAATTAAGAGCAATAGAGGATATTTGTGGAAACAAGAATAAAGCAAAATGCACATCCATTATTAAATGACCATAAGTTTATCTCACCTAATATTTCCCTTTTTTTTTAATCTACAGTTCTTGTGGTCAGTTAAAGGTTTTCTGCAATTTAAACAGGAAATCTGCTTTAACCAACCGAGTTTTGGGGCGTTAGAAAGGCATTCGTACAAACGTTCGATTTTAAATGGTTTACTTTCATTTTTGGTATTCACTCTGGTTTTGACTTGTTTACTTTAAAAATGGTCCGACTTCAGGAACGTCAGTGGAAACTGGGACGCCGCTGCGTCATACTGGTTCTGACTGGTCACGGTGAAACGGATCCTGAATACGTCACACATAACGGGGAAAAAAATGACCTCGGCGCTAGTCGACAGCGTGTTCAAAAACTTAAAGCAATCCGACAAATTAAGACGATTATTGCAATGTTGTTGTTGTTGTTCGCTCCGTTCCTGCACAGCACGTCTTTGGTAACACTGGGACGCCAAAATCAACCAACACTGAAACTTTTTCAATGTTGCTTTAACAGCAAGAGGTGGTTGCAGCACCACCAGCTGACGTTTCCCTTCACGAAGGTTTCAAAGCGAACAGAACATGAGACCAGGTGTAGCTTCTATGCAGAGAAAACCCAGAAAAAAACAAAACAACGCTGTAGAGCGGCGCCGCCTCCTTGATAACCGTGTAAAGCGTGGCTGAGCCTCAATCCACGTCTATGGGATGCTTTCATCCTTCTTTTGCTTGTTGGGGACCGGGTTTGTCATCATGACCATCATGGATCCATGTGGGGGATTGTTTTTTGCACATCTAAGGCATCGGCGGCTCCATTCTGCTCGAAATCCACTCAAACATGAAAGGGATGAAGGATCATGGATGCAGCTGCATTCCAGTGAACGTATAACCTGCTCCAGTTTCAGCCCTGCTGTGGTTCTTTATCCCTCCGTTTACCTTTTATCTGTCCGTCCATCGTTGCTTCCAAGTATTGCATACAGCTGGGATGCTCTTATGTGTCTGGAATAGCTTAGTTTAACCTTTGGCCCTGTGAGAAAGGGGCTGGTAGAGCGATGCAGAACAGCTGTGGGGCGGAGACGTTGTTCAGGTTTCTCCACACTTTAGTACAACTCTCCGTCTCCATGAATACAAATATTTGTACGAGAGTTTAAATTACACCATGTTTATAGGATATTTTAGCTTTTATTAACCTGTTTGACACAATGGTTTTATGAAATAATTCAAATTTTTACACTAAATTGCGTTTTGTTGTATTTTTTTTCCCTCTTCCACTTTAAGTGTATTCACATCTTCAATAAAAACATTTATTAAACATGATCGGTAACGAAATATTTGCTCCACCAATCCTAAACCTCTATTATATTTTTATCTTGTGTTGTTTTTTTTTTGCATATGGTAGTTTGTAATACTAAGTAACCGCGAGCACTATCAGACTGCTGTGAACGGATTACGACCCCCAAGGCGACCCAGAAGAAGGTAGACGTCACACGGCAGCGCCGTGTTTACGTCAGCAACAACGGACGCCGCCGTCTGTGGACGGACATTAAAGTTGTTGGAGCCGACCGCATCGTCACAAGATCAGAAGTAGATTAGGAAGCGTCGTGAAATTCAGAAAGCTAAACCACGTCTGGCCGCTAAAAACCGTTTTTTGCACTATATCTAAACTTTTTTACTCGATTTTCTGTACCTTTGGCCTCCCCTTCACAGGTAGTGATTCATTTAAAGTAATGTTTCACTCAATCCTTCAGATTTATAATTAAGTTGCTGATTTCTTTAAGAAATCCCGGAAGCCTAACTCTTTCTAGAGTATCGGTAAAACATTAGTAAAACAGGACAAAAAATAACTAATTTTGGTTCCCTCTATAGATGGATAATAGATTATAGATGTTGTTTCTTTTTTTTAAAGTGAACAGAATTGGCTCAGTAGTTTGATGGGAACAGTTTTGTCTCCTCCTTCCTATTAATTATGTTGTTAAGCATTTACATTTTAATTAACGCCTTATCTGCCAGATATACATCAAGGGTCTGTAAGAAGAGCTTTAAATCAGAGCACTATAGATTTTGACTTGTAGTTTAGGCATCATTAAATAAATCGAGGTCTCATCACCAAAAGACTAAAATACAAGAAACTACGTTTTCTTAGTCAAACAGCTGATTCTACACTTAAAGCTGGATGAGGATTCATTGAAGATCAGCAGAGGAAAACCTATCACAGCTGCCTTGCTTGGTAGTTTTCAGGTTTTTGTTGTGGATCGTGCTTCGTTTTCCCCGGGTGAGAGACGAGAGACCCACAAGTCTGAGTCAGGTCGACACGGCTGGAGGATCGTCGTGTTTGTCGATCGTTAAATCCTGGGAGAAAAATTAGATCAACAGCTCAGCTTGAAACGCGTTGTGGAGCTTTTAAGTGGATTAGGCCGATGATGTCACTGGTAACGCTAAGCCAGATCTAAAACCAAGCATGTGGAATCAATCACACATGAGCTCTGGCTAAGCTGACATGATCTGGGATCTATTAGCCAGCCTTTAACCAGGCAGAGCGTTGGTGTTCGACGTCATCGGCTGGTTTCTGGGAGTCGATCTCGTCTCAGGGTTTACTTTGCTCGGATGAAGAGGGAAAGCTGCAGCCCACATGTTGGACCTGAATCGTTTCTTCCTCTGGGCTCATTGGCGAGCAGATGCGCGACAGCGGCGTGAAGGTGTCGGGGGGGGGAAGCTCATCAGATGTTAGCGGTTTAACATTACCTCAGCGATGACTTTCCAGAGTCATTTCTTAGCATCGGCTCCCACCACAAACCGCAAAGAGACAGGAAAAAAAAAAGGGGGTGATGCGGTTTTCTCCCGAGCTGTTCCGCTCTGACTGAAGCGTTGACGTGTTGTACTTGCATCCGGCTGCCTCGCCATGTTGACTAAAACGGCCAAGGGTGAAGCGGTGCAGATATCAGCCTCCTTCTTCTGACTTCAGCTTTGTAAACCAGCGGTTTACAACGCTTTGGGTGCCAAGATCTCTGTGGTCCGTTGTTATGGCACCCATGATTATTGATGGCTCTTTGTGATTGGAGGCAGGTTGAACTGGAGCAAAAAAAAAAGAAATCATGATCCACAGATTTAGACTTGTTGTTCAGTAAACATTTATTTGGTACGAATACGTTTCAAGAGTTTCTTTGCAGATTAATAAAGTAATCTGAAGGTTATTTCATTAGTGCTTTAAGCTTATTGCCTCAACACTGGAAAGTTACTTTAAAGCAACACCAAAGAGATTTTAGCTTTGGTCGATTTTGGCAGCTCACTGTGGACAAAAGCGGTAGTTTTTTGCCTGAATGAAGACTACATTTCCCATAAGGACCAGCGCATAGCGTGGTAAAATCCTGATCTCCCGGTTGCCTGCAGTTTGAAGTACATTTCTGTTTCCCGTGTCTGTTTGAAGGATGAATAGCGATGAGGTGATGAATCTAATTGTGGAGAAGCAATGTCAGATGATGATGTTGAAAATAAGAAACGGGGGAAGTGACGTATGCCGTAAAGCAGTCGGCACATTTGTAGTTGTTTAGTGTTTCAGGGTTCCTATCACCCTCGTCAAAGTTGCTTAATTCCAGTTAAAGTGATACAGACCCCCTCGGCCAAGACGGGGGCGTCATTCAACGAGCTTTAAGTCAACGAATGATCACAAAAGTCATGAAAATATTTCATAAAGGTTGAAAAGAATAAATACTTCAAGGAAATTGAGTTACTTCCTGTTTTTTGCACCTATAAGAGAACATTCATAGATTACTGCTTTGAGGTTTCCTAGAACCTGCAGGTTCTTTCTTCAATTTACAGGTTGCTTTTCAATTAAAAAAAAATTAAAATCTTACTTTTCTTAATCTGATGCGCAGATGTCTTATTCCTCGTCGCTGATGTCCTAGGTTCGATTACTGGCACCCGGCCTGATGTCTTTCCCATTTTAGTAAACTTACAAGTTACTTTCTAAGGATTGACAAAACCTGAATACCATTTTTTTTTCTTAACCAACAGATTACATACAAAAATGTACAGGTCATTTTTATTAATATGGAAAGTAATTTCTGGATGGCTGTTAGCTTTAAATCCAGGCTACTTCCCGAACTTCACACAAAACAAAAGAATAAGAAACTTGCAGCTTTATTTTGTACACAGCTGCCGCAACCACAGTGTGCTTGAAGAACTCTTTCCTCAGCAACAATTATCCTCAACGGTTTAGATGTTTCTGCTCCAATACACGTGATTCAGATCATTCATGACCTCAGCACCGTCAAGTTTTCTTACGGGCTGTGATTTCATTTACGTTTGACTTTGTTGTTTGCTTTCCAAAGTGAAGCAGAGTTAAAGTCGTGGTATAGAATTATAGTGATAAGATATTTTTTTCTGTTTGGGTTTTTAAAAAAAATTATCTAGCGAGTTTTTTTAGGCTTAGTTTTAAAACTAATAGTTTTTTCCAACAGGAAAATTGTGTAGACAATGACAAATGGTCCAGAAAAGATCCACAACCTGAGCTAGTAGTGGGCAAAACTTCAAACTACAATGATGGTTTACGAAAAACTACTTCTGAGCAATAATTTGACAAAGATCTTAAATCTCATCAGAAAAATCTAAACTCTGTGTAGATTCACCACAACTTTCATGGGAATCTAGATTTTAGCTACACTTAAGCTTTACAGTATTTAGCAGCTAAAGATGGAAATATCAAACCATAAGACTTCCAATAAAGAGTCAGATAAATTGTTTATTATGGGTAAAGGTTTTAAATACTTCTTTTGTTGGAACTTAGCAGCACTCTTACATTATTTTTCTCCAAATCAAACAAAAACTCCACCAGTGAAGATTTTGCATATTTGACAGGACTTTATAATTTACTTTAATTTATATTTGTTTAACAACCTTACATACAATTTAGAAAGTCGATCCCACCCTTTGATTCAGATCTCAAGTTTGCATCATAGGAGCTCTGTTGTCTCCCCTAAGCAGTAATTTCACCTTAAAATGTATCCATGAACTATCTGATAAATCAATAAAGGTTAAAAAAAACTAGTCTGAAATTAGAGCCATGTGGAACCCCTTTAGGGAAAAAGATATGATCTCGCAAGTAAAACATGTAAAGATGTATCTTTATCTTAAGCATCTGTAGCTATGCTACATTTCTTTATTTTAAAGTAAAAACCATCCCGACTTGCATCTTTGGAATGGTTTCACTAATACAAGTAAATCTGGTGCAGATTGGAGACTAATGGCCAAACTTGACTTTTATTGGCGATCTTTTGCATCACAGGACATGTTACTGTCTCATTATCGTGAATCATCATTAAAGCCCAAGTGGAAGCAGAACTTTAGCTTTGACTTGTGCAGCTGTGACACTAAACATGTTTGTTAGCTAAATAAGTACCAGGTTATGTCATGTTGACTCGTACCAGAATGAAACGAAAAAGGATAAATATTAGTCAGTAAGGGTCTTTATATTGACTCTGTGCCATAAAACCTCAACCTGTCACACCAACAAAGTGTTTTGCATTGTTACATTTTTGATGGCATAATTTCTGAAACCTGCAGGATACTTTTAATTAAACTTTTATAGATTCAAAGTTTTTGCCTTTTGGTGAAACTTGCAGGTCACTTTAGAAAACTTCCCCCAGACTTTTCAGGTTACTTTCCTGTGATTTTGTTTTCTATACCTGGCAGATCTATTTGGCTTTAAACTGTGACTCCTTGTTAACTTTTTCCATATCTTGTGTGTTAAATTCTGATGCTTAACTGCAAGTAAAATAAACTTTGTATTACTTTCCTGGACTTTCTAGGAAGCTCGATGTTGATTTTTCTCTACCCAGAATTTTATATTATACTAATTTCTAGGTTACCTTCCACAACTTTCCCAGGTTTTGCCGGTTGTACTTACGGATCCGTTTTGCTCTAACCGGTAATTTCCTTTATGGTCAGGAAATGTCCCTTTATCTTGCAAGTTTTATTCTGATGTTCGATTGTAAGGAAAAGTACAGTTAACTTTTTATAAAACTCCTGGACGTTGCAGGTTACTTTCCAGGAAGCTCAAAGTTTATTTTCCCAGAAATTTTTTCTACCCAGAATTTTACATCCCAGAACATTTAAATAACCTGTAAGTTCCCAGTAGAAAAAAAACTATTTGATTAATTGAATCCATTTTGTCGTAATTACTGAATAAATGTAAATATAACATCACATTGTAAAGGCTACGTTTGCATTATTACTAATTTATTTTCAAGAACTTAAAGATTAGTTTCAAGTTTTTTGTGGGTGAAACTTACAGGTTTATTTCCATAAGTTTCCCAGGTTTTGCAGGTTGTACCTGCAGATCTGTTTTGCCCCAACCTGTAATTTTCTCCATGTTTGTTTATATTGCAAGTTAAATTCTGATGTTTGACTGTAAGGAACTACATCCCAATAAAATCTGTTGTTTTTCCAACATCACTCTGAAAAGCATTTGGCAAATCAGTGACTTTTACATTTTTTTTTAATTGGTGAAAATGGCTCCAATAGGTCCAAAAACATTACCTACATTTATTTTTTTTACTTTCTTTTTAAACGTTGATGTCATGTTTAACCATTTTGACAGTTTCTTAAGGCAGCAGATACTAACACTGGATAATGGTTACAGACAGACGGAAGCACAGACGAACAGGTGAGGAAAGAAGATAACGGGCTTCAATGGAAACTAGCAGCTCAATATTGATCAATATAATCTTCAGCACGAGATTTTCTAATATCTGGTTCGCCTAAAAGTAACAATGACGCAGAAATACAAAGTCTTACATGTGAGACGAAGGTAAAATCAGTTCAGGTTTTTAACAAACTGTCAGGAGAGCAGCTTGTTCAAGTTGTGCATTGAAAATTCCTGTATATTTTTCATATTGCAACATATGTCGCGAGGTTAGAATGCAGCTTTACCCTCTTTTTCTCATGTTGACGAACGTTTGCCATTTTCTAAGCCTATTGAACCCATAAAACTGTCTAAGGTATACATTGGGTCTTGAGGTTGAGTGACTTACACGGCGTTCTGAAGTGAAACATTTTTCAGTTGATGCTCATTTGTATTTGTATGAGGACCCCTGACTCGAACAGACCTTGCACAGTGCAGCCAGGGGGCAAGTCTCATCATCAGTTCTTTCCATTCATTTCTGTTGGCTTGACATATTCCCTCCCTTTTAAACTTCTTTTTTCAACCGCCATCTGTCACGACTTGTTCTACTTGTTAGGGTTTGTTTGCTTTGCCGCGATTGACTCGTAAAGCCTGTCACCCTCTCGTCTTGAGTCTTTGCCTCCTCGGTTTATCAGCCCTGAAGGAGCCGCTGTCGGAGTCCAGTGAAGTCTGGCCGTCTTTGCTCCTGGCTTGCAAGTCATTTAGCCACATAAATCAAAATGCTTCACTTGGAGAATAACAATCAAGTCTTTGTTTTGGAGCGTTCTAGTTACAATGAAAGTTTTGCTTGTAGGATGAGTGATGGTGTATGTCAGGAGGAATTAGTGTTAGTTTATTAAAACTAGGCAAACTTAAAGATTTATAATTCACTAAATGCAACGGTTTGCTAGATCACTTTCATCTAAACAGCCTAAAAGCTTTTAAAAACAAAATCAAAATTACCAACAAGCTGATATCATTCGTCTCTGCTCTCGACGAAGGCGGAAGCGTTTTCTCTCTTTCTCTACACCTGCTCCTAACCCTTATCTGACCTGCATCAGCTCGGCGTTTTCTCTCTTTCTCTACACCTAACCCTAACCCTTATCTGACCTGCATCAGCTCGGCGTTTTGTGTCTTTCTTTATTTCTTTTCGGATCCTCTCTTTGCATATCTGCCAAACTGAAAATGATGGATCTGGTCAGCTGGTCTCTCAACACAATTGACGGGACAACGTTCGCTGGATTTGCAATGGATTCCTGACAGAAGTGGAAGATTGTGTGTCTGTCGACCCGGTCAGTCGAGCACGTAGACGAGTTGTACATGATAGGATTTATGATAACGGGATTTCTGCTTTTCGATGTCGACGGTTACCCAATATATAAACTTAAACGAGAAAACGATGTAAATTGCCCTGGCCAATAAAAAGCGGCTAGGAGTGAGTGAGGGTGTCTGGAGAGCCGCCAACGCTCAGACTCAGATGCTGAACCGTAAACTTGAGATGATTCTTGGACAGAATCACAGGTAGGCTGCGGCTTCTGGACTCTAAGGTGAAATGGGATACATTTGGTGGAAGTTGGTCTCTCCGACTGGCAGAAAGGTCCTAAATTTGGATGATCGGAGTCGCCATTAAGAGACAGCGGGACTCAAGGTAGACAGAAACATAAGACTCTGCTATCTTCAACTTCAATAAGATGCTCTTTGCCACTTTGAATAGATTGAGGCCAATAATGGATAACGAATAGATTTCAATGCATTTATCTAGAGCTATGTCAAATATTCACATGATTATAATTTAACTCAAATACGTGCACTTCTTGAATGTCTAATTAATAAAATAGAAAAAAAGAGTATTGCATTAAAACATGAGTTTGCTGCACATTGTTTCATCTGGTATTGAAAATCTGAATTTAGAGAAAAAGCCAGACAATCAAAGAGACAAATAAACTTTCTGTTAATGGTAAGAAACTTGCAACGTAACCATGTTTATAATAAACGGTCACCTGTGTGAACTGTGTTTGAGCTGCTAATTGGACGCAAAGAAATAAAGATATATATATTGCAGGGATTTTATTTACAGTTTAGTATTTTGGTAAAACTGCGAAGTAAAACTTGGTGTTTTCAAAGTATTACTTTTCATGAATTTAGTTTTTTCTGTCTCCACTTTATTGGTGTGGCAACAACCAGTTTGTCAGCTCCTGCCCAGCATTAATGCACTTTAAGGCTGTTTGTCAAAATGCAGTAAAACATTTCAGACCTTTTTTATGAAGACATTTAAACATTTTACAATCATTTTAATGACCGTCAGATTAGCTTTGCTTTTTTTTTAACCCCATGCTTGTTCATTTGTAGTGACCTCCAAAACCTGCAGAACGAAATATAGTCTAATATTCTGTTGTTCAGAACAATAACAAACTGCACTTCTTTTAATTTGTACTTCTGGTTAAATATATTTTTTTGATTCAATGAATCCATAGATGCAGCAGCATATTCAGAATGTTTAGCAGGGTCTGTGTAAAATGTTATTAAGGTTTCAAGTGCTGAGGCGCGTCTAAGGGTGGGGCTCGGTGGGCTGAAATCCACCTATTCTTACCAAGGCCAACCTGATCAAATGGATTTCTGGAAGAATTGTAGTCCTTATAAAATATAATGCATTGTAAAAACTGTCATGGTCTGTTCTGGTTTTTCTTTAGTCTTAGTAATTTCATTGTATTTATCAGTCCTGCTTTAGTTACGCCAGTTCCTTAGTTCTGTATTGTTTGTTGTATTCCCCATGTTTAATTATTGTTAAAGCAACACTAAAGAAGTTTCAGTTCTGGTCGATTTTGGCGGCCCGGTGTGGATAAAAGCGGTAGTGTTTTGCGTGAAGTAAGACTGCTCTTTCCCATGAGCACCAGCGCATAGCGTGGTAAAATCCGGATCTCCCGGTTGTCTGCAGTTGGTTTGAAGTACATTTCTGTTTCCAGTGTCTGTTTGAAGGATGAATAGCGATGAGGTGATGATTGTAATTATGGCAAAATAATGTCATATGATAATGTTGAAAATAAGAAACAGGGGAAGATACCTATGCCGTAAAGCATTTGTAGTTTTGTGTGGCAGGGTTCCTGCCACCCTCCTCAAAGTTGCTTAGTGCCCGTTAAAGTGATACGGACCCCCTCAGGGCCATGAAGGAGGCATCATTCAACGAGCTGTAAGTCGATGTATGATAACAAAAGTTATGAAAATATTTTATGAAGGTCGAAAAGTTTACATTTTCACTCAGGTTGTCTGTTTTCCCTACTATGTGATTAAATTATCCGTTCCGCCTGTGTCTCTCTACTTTAAAAAGCCACTCCCTGGCAGACAGACGGGGCCAGATTATTGAAAGCTTTAGTGCGCGTAGTATGCAGCGTTCATTGGCTGTCTGATTTTCCCTGTTTCGCCTTGTACTCGTTGGATATCTGGACTCTCTGTACTCTCACCTCACCCACTGGATCCGTTTTCCTGTTTCAACCTTCCCGTGCTTCACTCTGATCAACGCCCGACCCATGATTCCTCCTGCTCCATCGGTGCTACCCCAGTAACAATCCTGTTTCTCCCCAAATACGCGCAAGTCCTTTAGTAGTCTCTCTCGTTTTAAATACACTTTTTTTCAAATTTCACTTCTGTATTGGCAGAAGTTTCTGGTGCTCCTGTCTCAGAACATAACATCTGGGTAATGGTGATTGGAGGAAACGCACCACCCCACCAGCCTCTGGACCCGCTCCCTGTAAGCATTCTCCTCACCTCCAAAGATAATTCCTGCTAAGGTGGTTTGGTCTGTGAATGTAAAGATATTGTTATCTGGGTGGATGTTGACATAGTCTAGGTGTACGGTGTAGATCGGCGGGACATTAAGATTAGACAAAAACCTTCACAATTGCTGAAATAAAGTTCTTTATTGATGGGTTAGTGAGTAGCATTTCCAGAGTGTAAGCCAAAACATGTTTTGCATTAAGATGTATAAAGTATGTGAACCAGAAACATGGATCAATTAAAAACCCCATGCCACCTTTCTGTTGATTAATTCCTGCAACTGGTTTCCCCCAAAGTTGGGTTCCAGTGTCCTAGTCATTGGTTCAGCCCGGTCCTAACCTGATTCAGCACCTCCACGAGCCGCCCTAAAGCAACTCTTCATCGCTAATTTACAAGCTTGTTCTGGCCTCTCTGCCCTCTGCAGCTCTATTTTGTCTTGGTGGTATGCAAAGTTGCACACACCACGCTCCCCCACGCTGCCCTGCCGCATGTGTTTGCAGTTTGGATCCAGACATTCTTCATCTGGCTGTGTGGCTTCGTAGAAGCAGGGCGGGGAGGTCAGAACATGGCAGGGAGGAAGAGACAATGTTGTCGTAATTGTGTATATTGTGATGCAATCACATAAAAAAGTCCCTGGTATTCTTCCATTCCGGTGGTTGTTGAGCTAAAGGGTTTCAAATCAAACAGACTCCAGAAGTTTGACGCGGGGAATCATTTTCAGTTTGAAAGCCAGTTAATGCTGCAGGTATTGTTTAGTTCAGGTATGTAAACGTGTCCTCGGTGCTGAACATATGTACTCTATTCCCTTATTGATAAATGAAACTCATGGAACTCAAACACATCTGTGCAAACATGAACCTCGCTGGCTTGGCGCAATCCGTTCTTTGCTGCTTAAACAGCAGGTTGGCATCTCTGCTTTATAGAATCCCAGTTGGCCATTTTAAGTATCATTCACTTTCAAATGATGCGAAACATCTAGAAGTTTCTACCATATTTGCTGCACTAGAGTTCATGTAGAGGGAATAAGCTGAAAAACTTCAGCCTATAGCTTTTTGCAGTGTCGTTCATACAAGTAATTAAATGTAACCAACATCAGACTTCTGTGTGAACGGCTTATGACCCCAGAGTGACCCACAAGACCAGAAGAATGTAGACGTCCCACAGCCGCACAATTTTTACGCAAGTAACAATCAATGTTGCTATTACAGTTGTTGAGCAATTGGAGACTGTACTGTCACAAGATCATCAAAACACAAGATGAAGGAAGCAACATAAGCAATAAGGTTAAGGACTTGATGCAATCTGCTGGATTTCCCTATACTGGAAACCTTTTAAATGGATTTGTTTAACATGTATGACTGGAGTGACTTTCTTTTAAATTGCTATGATAAGACGTGTTGTAATTAGCGCTATATAAATAAACTGAGTTGAAGGATCTCAAGAACCAGATGATGTGACTCCAGGAGTCTCTGGTGAGAAATTCTGGGTACCTTGAGGAAGAACCTTGACGAAATGGAGAGACAGTTTCTCGTTTTGGCCTGTGAACGCCTTAGGATCGGCCTGGATGAGATGACTAAGTCGGAACTCTGGGCCTTAGGCTGCTACTTAAGCTACAGGCAACTCAACCCTGGATTAAAGCAACGCTAAAGGAGTTTCAGTTTTGGTCAATTTTGGCAGCCAGTGGACAAAAGCGGTAGTCTTCTGTCTTTTTGGGCATGGCACCGTGAAATCCTTAATCTCCCGGTTACCTGCAGTTGGATTGAAGTACATTTCTGTTTCCAGTGTCTGTGTGAAGGATGAGTAGTGATGAAATCCTGCAGTTCTCATCTTCCCTCGGTGTTCCATTGGGGATTTCTCCCATTACGCTTGATTCCGGTTTGTTGTTTGTTTTTTTTTGTTTTGGCAAATGCAGCAGAGGAAGCAAACAAATCTGTTCAGTTTGTGTTGGCCATGCTTGCAAATATTAGGCGATTTAAAGTTGGAGGAACATTTATCAGTTAATATTGTAAAGTATTGTGAGACTTATGAGATGGTAATTAAAACGTATCCTTGGGGCAAGAAATTATTGGGGTAACCAACAATAATACTAAAGTAAGTGCAGCGCTACGCTAACTATGCTTATTTTTACTTATATAAAAGTAAAACGTAACACTGCAAGAAATTACTCTTTGGAAAAACATTACTTTAATAAATGATCGTTTGGAAGGAATATAGGAATATATATAATTACAGTAACATGGGTCAAAACAACATGTCTGCATCACCGTGTTTATAGGCTACGCTTTGTTGCAATGCCTATAACGTCTGAGTTCGTATTGTACAATTACGTGATGAGACAAAAATGCAATGTTACTTTAAAATTCAGGTATTTAAAATACTAAAGCGTGACTATTTAGTAAACCTAAGCTGTATGACTGTCCATGTATGGCTTTTTGTTTTGTGTGGCTCTATTATTGGACTGAAGTTTCTTAGCTGTAACCTGGGTTTCTCTGAATAACCACTGAAACCTGTAGGTATATCAAACAAATCGAACCTTTTTATAACAGAATGTTTGTTTACGTGTCCAGGATAGTATTTGCTTTTTAAATTTTGTATATTGTATTACATTTCTAAAATGTCTCTCCTGAATCACAGAAGTGATGAGATTTCTGCTGCCTATAGATGAACAGACGCTGACAGTGGAAACTTCAATGGTTTGTTTGATTGGTCTAGTTTAAAGCCGTACTCTCGCTGGTTCACAGTAATACAACCACATTTCTGAGAAAGCCTTTAACCTGAGGCGAGAGCATCCATCTCTGAGCTTCCAACATAGACTCTGAAAGACTCCTCCGTTCGTCACACGAAGGTTAACCCCCAGACTCTGTCACCCGAAGGTCAAAGTGTTAAACAGCAGAGAAAACCTCTGAAGAACGAACAGACCTCCTGCTGTAAGATCCCCTCTCCGCTGACCTTTGCTGTAGAGTCCATCATGAAACATGATCAGCTTAGGCTGTTTAAGCGATTTAAAGACTAGAGAGTAAGTCAGTAAATTTGTCTTTTTTTTGTGTTTGATGCAGTGGAAGCCAGTGACAGGAAGCCAGTGCAGAGACTTGAGCACTGGACTAATGTGGTCATATTTCCTGGTTTTGGTCAGAACTCGAGCAGCAGCATTCTGGATGTTCTGAAGCTGTCTTAAGGCACATTTAGAAAGCCCAGTGAGCAGGCCGTTACAGTAGTCTAACCTGCTAGAGATAAAAGCATGGATAAGTCTTTCTTGGTCTGGTTTAGAGACTATTCCTCTGATTCTGACAAAGTTTTTAAGATGGTAAAAGGCTGCTGATGTTACTGATTCAATGTGGCTGTTGAAGTTCAGGTCAGAATCGAGTATTACCCCAAGATTTCTGACCTGATGTTTAGGTTCCAGAGAGAGCGTCAGAAGGTAACTAATGACACTTTCTCTTTGTTTCTGTGGGCCACAGACAATGATTTCAGTTTTGTCTGAGTTTAACTGGAGGAAGTTGTTCTGCATCCACAGACTGATCTGTTCAATACAGTGACACAATAAATCAACAGGCCCATGTTTTCCTGCTGTCAGCTACACGTAGATCTGGGTGTCATCAGCATAGTTGTGGTAGGACACATCATGGTTGCGTATTAGCTGGCCCAATGGAAGCATGTACAGATTGAATAAAAGGGTTCCCAGGATCGACCCCTGGGAAACCCCACAGGTTACACCCATTCGGTCGGAGACGCAGTTCCCAATTTGAACAAAGTAACACCTGTCCTCAAGGTAGGACTTGAACAAGTTTAGAGCCATACCAGTGATTCCCACCCAGTCTTTTAACCTCTGTAATAAAATCACATGGTCAACTGTATCAAAGGCTGCGGTCAGGATCAGCAGAACTAGGACAGAGACTTTGCCTGCATCTGAGTTTAGGCGGATGTCGTTAGTCACCTTGATCAGAGCTGTCTCAGTGCTGTGGTGGGGCCTAAAGCCTGACTGGAAAGCATCAAACACATTGTTAGACAGGAGAAAGTCACTCAGCTGTTGGTATACAACTTTTTCCAGCACTTTTCCTAAGAATGGCAGGTTTGATATGGGCCGATAGTTGTTCAGTACTGTGGCATCCAGACTGCTCTTCTTTAGGA
>JAVLVB010000002.1:192578-212054 GCA_032876305.1 Orestias chungarensis
TTAGTTTTCAAGGCCTTTGGGAATATTCCAGTCTGAAGTGAGATATTGACTAACTGAGCGAGTTGTGGCAGCAAACTGCTCAGCACAGACTTTAGGAATCTAGTGGGTAACTCATCCAGGCAGCAAGTAGATGGACTCAGGCTGCAGATGATCTCTTCAACTGTTTTATCTGAGACAGGTGTGAAGTGTGTCAGCTCTATATGTCTAACTGGGGGTAGAGGAGCTATGTCTCTCGTGGAAACAATTGCATTTTTAATGCCGTGAACTTTGTCATTAAAGAACACTGCACACTCCTGAGATTTAGATGTAGAAATCAGTTCCAAGGGGATCGAGACTGGAGGGTTTTTTAATCTGCTCACTGTAGCAAATGGGACACGAGAGTTTTTTCTGCAGTTTTCTCTCTGGTTCTACACAAAGTCTGGTTGAACACACACAACATTTCTTTGTAGATTTCAAAATTAATCTGGAGCTTTGACTTACGCCATTTCCGTTCGGCTCTCCGGCACTCCCTTTTCTGTGCCCTGACCGAGACCTCTTTTCTACATGGTGCCTTTTGTGTACTTTTAACCATTTTAACCTTGACAGGAGCATTGGCATCCATAACCTTCAAGACACTTGTTGTGTAAGAGTTTAACATATCATCAACATTAGAACACGGAGCATTTTCAAACCTAATCATTTTTAAAAACTGAGTCCCTGTGTTGTCATCAATAAGTCTTCCTTGAGTAACTGTAGGGTCAGCTGTTGGCTTGGGTGAAACAGAAAGGTCAAAGAAAACATAAAAATGATCAGACAAAGCGACATCCACAACACCCACATTTAAAATAATAACACCCTTTGAGATAAGCACATCTAGAGTGTGTCCTCTGTTGTGTGTAGGCTTGTTCACATGCTGAGGTAGACCAAACATCTCAAGGACAGCAGTGAGTTCTTTACATTGTTTACCTTGGGCTGTATCCATGTGCACATTCAGGTCCTCTGCTATGACCAAACAGTCAAAATTAGTGCATACATTTAAAAGTAGTTCAGTAAAATCATCAATAAAACAGTTCCTAGGAGGTTTGTAGATGGTAATACAAAGAATGGAAGATTGTTTTGTATCCATTTTGAATGATACATACTCAAATGATGAAAAGACCCCAAATGCTAATTTATGGATGGGTTTATTGTCCCTGAATATGGCACAAACCCCCCCCCCCACCCCCCACCCCTCTGGTTTTTTACGTGTTTCAGATAAAAAATTGAAGTGAGGTGGACTAGCTTCAATCAGGACTGTATCAGCTGTGTTTGTAGCGAGCCATGTCTCGGTTAAAAACATAAAATCAAGGTTATGAGAAGAAATCAAATCATTAATCAGAAAGGTTTTCCCTGCCAAAGATCTGACATTTAGTACAGCGAGTTTCAGCGTGTTACTGTTATTTGCTGACTGTGGCTGACGAGTAGTGAACACAAGATTTGAGATGCGTACAGACTGTTTTGATGGCTGACTAATCGTTTTCTGTTACGTATTACTACAGGGATGAAGGAAGGTACATCCACATTGGGCCCTGGCTTATCCTGGAATGAGCCATGGGTACATGCAGTACTGCTGCCTGGACCTGATGCATATCATATCAATCTCTCTGGGCTGCGTCTCTGTACACTGGAGATGGAGTTGACATAATGAGTTTGTGTTGGGGGAGGAGTTGCAGGATGACGGGATAGGAGAGGACTGGGGCATGGGGTCATCCTGGTGGCAACACTAACCAGCTCCTTCATGTGTTCGGTAAAATCCAGAAGAGGAAGAGATGGTGACGATGATGTTGATGAGGGCGGGTCCTCATTTCTGCCTTTTAGTGCAGGCGGTATCTCAGAGAGCCCCGGGAGGACGTCATCTGGAGGCGCAGGTGGGGGCTGGGGTGCCGCCGTCTCCGCGTAATCTCTGGGCTGCGTCACATCCTTATCCTTATCTTCATGTTTTCGCTTCGTTCTGTCCTTGGTCGCTGAGGCAGAATGGGAACTCAAAACATAGAATAGATTAGCTGCAAACAGCCAGACTCCAGATCTATTGAGGTGGAGACCATCTGCCTTAAAATAATGTCTGCGGTCCCAGAAAAAACTGAAATTGTCAATATAACTAAAGGTTTAAGGGGCAAACACGCCTGACAGCCATTTGTTCAGGCTGAACAGCCTGCTGAACCTCTCATCTCCTCTCATTTGTGGTAGAGGGCCACTGATGAACACGTCAGCATCCAAATTATTAACTGTATCTAACAGCTTCTTGAAGTCCTGTTTCAGCACCTCAGACTGTTGTTTCACAGTGTCGTTAGATCCCAGGTGAAGAACAAGGGTCTTAACAGTTGGATGTTCAGCCAGAATTTCCACAATATTGACTCTCACATCTGATACCATGTCCTTTGGAAAGTACAGTATTTTTGTACGTTTCCCACATACATGTCTTAAATCCTTCACCTCAGCATCACCAACAATCAGAGTCTCAGGACCAGCCATTAGCTTCCCTCTTTGCCTTTCATTTTCTGATTTGCTTTTTCAGTTTACCTTGCTGTGTGAAGAGACTTCATCCTGGTGATCAAGTGGAGAACTACATTTCTGTAGAGGTGCAAATCTGTTCTGTAGTGGGATAGTTGTTTGAGGAGGAGGAAGCTTCATTTTTGGTTTTCCACTGACAGCTGTCCAAGTCTGTGTCCTGCGAACGAATGGAGTCGAGGAGGATTTTGGTCTCGTCGGTAGTGCAGGCCAGCCGGTCGCATCGCAGATATCACCAGACAGGGCTGGTTCTCTCTTCTTCCTCTGAGATGACTTACTCTTCAAGACATTACTTGTTTCGCTTTTCAAAGCAGCATCCTCTTGTTTCTGGTTGTCTTTGCCCGTGCTGATTAGCTGACGGGTAGCAGCATCATCTCCAGTAAGAGGTAAAGTTGTATCGTAACCGCCATTTATTTCCACATTCACTTCTAGTCGTTGGATTTTGGTTTCCAGCATGAGGATCAGTGTTGCCCTCATCAGCAAGTCACAATGCTTACTGCTTCACCCTGCAACCCTTCACTTTGCTTTTGTGGCCGATCAGATGGTTTTTCAGACGCCGTCATTAAATATTTTACAGACTTTACAATGTAAGCATGTTAATTACATGTCTAAGCGATCATGCATGTTGCACTGAGAGCAAAGTTAGAATTGCAAAAAGCAATACCTTTTTAATTACGTACAAAGGCCGACATCACTCCATATTTAAAGGTTAGTATAAATATGGAGACATCAAATTGAACGAAAAGGATGGAGTGTTAATAAAACGTTAGGCTTTTTTTCACTGCAGACAGGGAGGGATTCAGTGCACTGCAATTAATTTTTTTCAACTTCACTATCGGAAATCTCTGTGAATTGATTGCGTTTCCCCCCAGAAAACCCACTATTTAATGTCGCTAATGTACTATTTCATACAAAGCAGAAGAAAACTACTCCTTTTTACTATTACATGACCTAAATTAGCTCCTTGTATTCGGCGTATAATTGAAGGTAGCAAACAATAACCTATATATTTTCTTTTATTGGCCTGTGTTTCAAATTATGTTATTTAACTGTGTAAATATGATGATAGATTCATTCTGTACCTCCAGATGCCAGAATACAGTTAATCTAAAGATGTTGCAGGTGCACTATAATCGCTTTACCGATTTTATTGTCTGAATCCACAATGGATTTAGTATTATCATGTAATTTGCGACAAAGACGGACACTAATAAACATTCACAAACGGCTAAATTCACTTTAGCACCACCAGAGGTGAAGCACACCAAAGCACGGCCTGAACCAACACGTCTCCTTTATTAGTTTTCTCTTTTCGCTCATATGATCCGTTTTACTTCTCATGCACTTATTTTGCGTGTCAGCATAACCTGACGGCGCATCTCTGGTCTGATGTAAACAGTCATGGCGAAGAAAATTGTTCAAACTCTGCAGACATTTTCAAATGGTATGAGATGAACGATCGTTTGCCATCACAAACTCTGATGTTTCCTGGAGCTCTTAGGACTTTATATCAGAAACTTGACGTAAACCGCTGGCATTGGCCTTTGGCTCGCCTGTAATCTCAGATCTCTGAATAAGCCTGAAACACACGTCAGACGTTTCTCTGACTGCGTTTATTTTAGTTCTCATTTAGTTCGATTCAGCGTAGGATGGATTTTGGTTGCAGTTGAATTCAGAGCTTGTTTTGGGGAACAAGTTGTAGGGCTAATTGTGAAATGACACTTTTCTGTTTGGAAAACATTTAGGAGGGTCTTAAGCGCTCCATATTTAAATGTGTACAGCTGGCCTTGTTTAATGTTCATAGTTTTATCGAGAATTTTTTTTTTTTTTATACATCCATTAATCCAGGTTTGAAGTGGCAGTATGGAGATAGAAAAGAGCCAAATTACAATAAATTTAATTGAAAAAGCTAGATATAATTATTTTATGGCGTAAGTATTTTATGTTCATGTGTTGAAGCACATCATTAACAATGCCACATGAAAACTCTGTGGGTGGAGTTACTGCTGCTTCTGAACATCTTATTGGCCGCTTCCAACCGCAGTCAAGACAACTTCTTCCAAGACTCCCATGACTCTGAGGTAAATGTTTACAGTGAAAGTGTGGAAATGGCTTAAAAATACCGTGATATTAAATATTTACCCACTCCAGCCTCTGTAATTGTTGTTCAGTCTTAAATGTCTTAGGAGAAAACTTGAGAAAAACCAATAAACTTTGAGTCTCCTACTGGTGGCAATTTGCAACTTCTTTCTTAAACTGATTTATTGTATTGGTTTTTCTTTTTTATAAAAAGCGCTTTCATTTGAAAGCAAAATATATTGTGAAGATTTGCACAAATAAAGCGAGATTAACCTGAAAACTGGCCTCAGTTTGCTCATGTGCTCTTCAAAGAAGAGTGTCGTCTTCCTTCACAGCTTTAACACAAAATGTAACAATAAATCACTATTTGGAGTCAATTAAAATTGGAAAGGTTTAAATTTGAGCATGTTTATATTAAGCTTTGAAAGGATTTCGGTCATTCTTTATTTTCCTAAACTCACCGTACTTGTTTGCAACTTATTTGCATAAGCATAAAAAAAACTTTGGTTACGGACAATTCATGAAAATATTTGCAGCCACAAAACAGAAGCCCCTGCTAAGAGAAGTATGCTGTGCAGCTGAAGGGGGTGACTGCTCTTCAGGTCTGACTCAAAATTTAATAACATACAGACAAAGCGTTAATCAATCTAATCTTTTCATAAACATGGTGGACATGGTTGACCTGACTTCAGGGAATTTATTGGCTCAAAATAAAAAACATACTGTAGGGCCACAAAACATGTCACAAATCTATTATCATCTCTATATTAACATCCCTAAATACAGTTTTAGAGTGCAATAGAAAAAAATGGTATATATGGTATCTGATATGTTCATTGCAGTATTTACTAATATTATCGCCATTGCAAGATTCTTATATTGTGAAGCCTGCAGAGGTTTTATGTTAAAAACATTTACTAAGGTCAAATGTATTTAATGAAGAAAGTTAAAATTGTCTTTTTATTTTATGCTGTGTGGCTGGTTTGAAGTTCAGAACGCTTGTAAATGAGATTTAAATCTCAAGCTTTCCGGTTAAATAAAGATGAAATAAAACATTAAAACTATGAAACGTGGATTACTTTTTGTCAATTAAAACATTAGTTTACAAATTTTTGTTGGCACATTTCTGCCATTTATAAAAACTAAATGTTTCCCTAAAACACGTCACAGACCGCATGCACCGACCAATATACAGTCCATCCAGAAAACCGCGATTCTGAGATGGCCAAAAATCCCGCAAAACCAAAGAAAGGGTGCACAATATGGGGTGGTAAGCATAATTCCTAAAAAGCTGCATATTCTCCTCATAAATGGCATCTAAGCGCAGAAATCGCAGAATTATGTAAATTTTGGTCCCAGTAGCAGCGGCATGTCAGCGCATCAGCCATATTGGATGTGTCAGATCTGCCCCGTAAACTAATAAAAGCAAATGGACTGAAGTTGATCCAGCGTCTTACTACAGGGAGCTTTAAGTTTGTTCTTAGACATATTCTGGATTTCAGAACTAAGCAATGTTCATATTTTTCTCATACTACGTTATAGATGAATTTAAATGGCCCAAGGCTTAGAGAGGGACTAAATAACTGGCTCAGCTATGCTGCTATGTTATGTCATGTTTGTTTCTTATTATATGTGGGAGAAGCATGTTTATTCTCCCTACATTTGTGAACAATTGCCATATTCTCACACTTTCACGCATATTCTTGTAGTTTCATCACAGTTAACGCGACCAAATCTCCCAGAATTCACCACAAAATAAAGGATTTTGCCAGCATTTATCTGGAGTATAGACTGGAGGTCTACTTCAGTTGTATTTATGCAGCAATTTGAACCAATTCATGAACCAGACAGGGAGCTATGGTGGCAATAAATACTTACTTTACTTAAACAAATGATCACACTTCTAGGATCGGTCAGTAAAACAACTTTGCTAATGTTTCTCAAGAAAGGGTCACATTTACTGCAAATGCAGTTAATCTGACAGAATCTATTGTAGATAAACCATAAAGGATTTAAACAAACCATAATAGTCCACAGAAGTATATAATAAATATTTAAATGGGAAAGAGATTGGGTTTTAGCCAGTTCGTTCACCAAGGCACCTTGTTTACTCACAATACTGAAAACTCAATCACATAAATCAGTCGGGATTCTCTAGAGTGTCAGAAAAAAATCGATAGTCTGGCACAAGCGATGTAATTTATGCGTGTGGTTAATCATTTGCCATGTGGTAGAAAAGTAAACATGGTTGTATGATTTGTCTGGTTTAAACCTCAACTCTCACCTAATGATTGCTGAAAAGGAGCATCAACTACACGTCTGGACAATGGATGTCTATATCATACCAAGTACGTTCTCATCAACGCTTTCTTTGTGAGCATTTTGAAGCATTGCCTCAGAAAAGGTTGATGGAAACGGCATGTTTGGAGTTAGGGGCACACAGCACTCACCGGACCAGAAAGCGTTCTGGCTTCAGTGGCGGGACGAGATAACGAGCTCCTAAAAGGCGCTGACTGACATGGACTCATTTATTTTAAAACCCACTTGACAGCGGTTTGGCATAATCCGCCTCAGTGGTGTTTGGCAGCGGTCCAGCAGCGTGAAACATGTTCATACTGTAGACGCCGAGTCCCTGAGGGTTTTTTTATTTGCGCTTGCTTTCAGTCAGCATGTAGATCCCTCTGACAATGGTAGGTAGGGTTGATGTTTTTCCTTCCATGGAGCTCAAACACATCACATCCACGTATTACATAATGTCATTGGCATTTCTGTTCAGACATGTCCCAGTCGGCTGTCAGGTTGGTGTCGGATCAGCACCAGCGTCTTGTGACTCACTTTCTCCAGACATAATGAAGAGCTTCAGGATCATTTGAAAGGAGCCCTTGTAGGAAAACACCTGTGGGGCGGTGGACGATGAATGGCACTATAGCCGCTCTCTGGGGGTTGAAATAAAAGGTTCTCGTATAACTTCTAACCACTGACAGGAAATCCGCCTTCGGGGGAAGAGGTAATGCGACGTACGGCTAAAAGGAACCCTTTTAAAAGTCCGCCTCGCCGCAGATTGTTTTTTTACGTTCATGTTCGCAGCATGCTGCGGTTTGTCTAAGTGCCAGCAGATTGGGTGATTTGGTTCGCAGATGATCTCTATTTCACGAACTCCCGAAGGGGATCGCACCATTGCGGACCTTAATAAATGCTGCTTTAGTCCTAAATTATATACTCCCGGACCCAGAGGAGATTACTGATGAAATAAACTAGAATTTAAAACGAAAATGGATGGAATTGCTCCTTTCTAAACAAAAAAACAACCGGTTTACACAGTTGGCAAAATAAAAACTGACAAGAGATGGGCAGAGAAAAGGAAAGACTTACCACAAAGGTCTAAAGGTCGGGAATTCGAACCCAGGCGTCTGCACCACGAACACTAAAGACTTTTATGTGCGACACGTAGACCAATAAAGTTAAAGTAATTGGATCAGTGTTGCAGGGACATAGTTAATTGCAACAAATTATTAAAAAGGTGTCATGTGAACGCCCTATTTGGAATATTTTGATTGGATTTAGCACAATCTGAATTAAATTGTAATTGAAATGAAAAAGGTTGTTATATGTCAAATAATTATCTGCATTATAAGCATGTGAACGCCTGATTCTGATCACGTTTCTGGATTAAATTTGTACCTTGACTATTAAAAACAACAACATAATCTCAGAACCTTTTTAGGGGACCATTAACCTCCTGACAATCCTAACCAGCACGGTAAACCTCCTTCGTCTGTTGCCTGTTTAAAGGATGTTTGCAAATAACTTGCAGTTATTTTTCATAATTTTCTGTGTTCAGTCAAGTGTTTGGTATGCAGAAAAATAAATGTACTTAAATATAAAAAACATTTTTATTACCCTACTCAAACACGTGAACACTTTTCAGTATATGAGTATGCTCTATTTAAGTATGATGTACCTTTTTATATGGTAAATTTACCATCATTGTTTTTGTATTCTACTTCTAAAGAACAATAAATGACATTTTGTATTTTTTATTCAGTGAAACATGCAGTAAACACCTGCCTTCTTTAATGGAAGCATTTCCCCACTGATTTGGCTGATTAGGACCGTTCCTTATGAATTAAAGGGGATATTAGCTAGCTAGGCAGCTAGGCTAAGTTAGCTAGGCAGCATGAACACACAGATATGAGTGGTATAAAATTAACAATACTGTTTGTCAAGCTTAACTACATGTAACAACTCTTGAAGGAGCCGTCTGTCTTTCTTGAAAAGCTACCTGGAGTGCAATAAAATGAGAAAAGAAAGGAGGGGCTTTCTGATGCCCCACCCACTTTTGGGGCTTCTTTGGCTGCTGTTGGGAAACCTATGTTGTCGCTACATTTAATGACTTAAGAGTCCTTTCATGACACTTTTTTCTTCTGTGTTTTAGAGACTTTGAATGTTTTTAGGGAGACCTTTAAATTCTTTTTTTTTATTCTTTTTTTTCACGGTTGGATTGAGAAAGATTTGGTTGTTTTTGCTTTGTCCTCATTATTTAAGTCCTGCTTTTTGGTGCTCAAGGTTTTATTTAAACAGAGCTTTTATTTTAGTTTTTCTTGCGCTCAAAATTAAATATCTTAAGTTGATCTTCATTTTTTGACAGTGAAGCAACAGTTACCATTGAGTGCATTGAGTAAAGTACTTGCTCATGCATGTTTTGACATGTTTACATCTTTCTCTGTTTGTCTCCCTATAGAAGAGGTAAATATTCTGCTGGAACTTCATTCATCAGAGCGCAGTAACGCCTCCAACACTGTAGAGGACGGGGGATGTCCAATGATCAACGTTGGACAGTACTCCACCTTAACCCTCCCTCTGCGACAGATTTTCAGGGACAGGTTTGTTTCTTGTGATTTAAACAACCCACTGCAGTTTGCAAACCATTGCAAAATTATTCACATACATTTGGTAAATTTATTTATTTATTTTCGTTTGTTATGTCACAATATGCTTAAACTGACATTATGGGAATTTAAGTGATAAACCAACATAGTGGTGCATCTTAGTGAAGTGGAAGGAATATGATTTATAGGTTTCCTTTTTTAATCCATACATTTGTTCTCATTCCCACTGAATCAATATTTTGTGGACTTGGCCATTTCCAATGTTGCACTGCATACCCCATGTGATCGTAGGGTTTAGTGAATGACTGAATAGCCTATTACTCCCAATTTTAAAAGTTTAAACATACAAGAAAATTCATTAATAGACGCCGGGGGATGGGTCAGCTGTTGGAGGTGCAGCCAATTAGCATAAAGGGAAAAGGAGCTAATGGATTAGCCGCTATGCTAGCGTGTAAAGTTGCATTGCTCCTAAGTATTTCAGCTTCTCAACTTGCATTCTTTTAAATATCTGTGATGGTGCGCGAAGATGTCTACAAAAACGTAGATTAGTCTGAATAAATTGGATTTACATTGCAAAGAAAACAAAACTGATAATAGGTGAGATCCACCATATTGCTAGAGCTTTTAAAAAATGTGGCCATTTTTTTTACACAGAAACTGAAAGTCTAATCGAGGAGATTAATGTCATAGATTCTTATTTTGATTTAGGTCTAGATTTAGATTAAGCTGTTGTAATCTAACAATATGCGTTGAGGGCTAAGGCGTTCCACTGTAGCTTTATTTGTACACTAGTTACTTTCCTTCAGGTTTTACCAGGATTAGCCAGTTTTTAACTTCACCTCTCGTCTGATTAACCCAACAAGTTGCTGAACAACAGTAAGGATTAATTATTCATCCAGAAGTTTAATTTTGGTTTAATCTAATCGGATCATCTTGGTTGTTCGGAAAAACTTTCAATGACCTATACTAATACAAGGGAGATGGTGAACATCCATCTGTAGCCACCCTTAGTTTAGCTGCAAGTCTATGGCAAGGCTTTACGGCTTTCTTCTTTTTATATGAATGAATGAAATGTGGTCAAAGAAATGTTAATTTATACAAAACATACTGTAGAGATTCATAGAAACCCATTAAAATACATAAAGTCCAGTTTTGTGTCACACTGCATCTTGTGTTTTGAACCTCTTTAAAGGAGTCTGTGTTGAATGTTCCCATCCATAGGTTTCCAGATGAGTTCAGTTTACTGGTGGAGTTTCACAGTCACCAGAGGGAAGAGCATAGCATGTTCACCATGCTGGGCCGCGACAGCCGCATCCTGCTGCAGATACGGATCAGCGCCTACGGCGTCATTTTCATTGGAACGCAACAGCGCCATTACGAGTAAGCCTTACTTGATGTTTTAATACAAATAATATTGCTCACAAGCTTGAACTTAAAGAGCTGTATCCTTTTATATTAAGCAGGACCAAAAAATCATCTGCAAAATGTCCTTCTTTTGCTTTGTTTTAGGTTTTTAGTCTTATAATTGTTGATCAAGGTTTATGTTCTCACAGAATTGACTGCAGGGTTCGCTAGAATTGGCTACAGCTCGTATTCCTGAGTGTTTTCCTGAAAAACTTCAAGGCTTTCCATCATTCAGGCCAGATTGTACCAAAAGTTCTCGTGCCCACTTCTGCATTCCTCCTAACTGTATGCAAATGTGAACCGAAGGTGCAGAACAGCAGGAAATCTGTTTGCAGGAAACACAAACATGGAAGGAATAGATCATTAACAGGCAGCGAAAAGAAACTGGCATCAAATCGGCACATACAAACACACTCAACTGGCTGTTTTTAAACTGTTAACTCAAATATGTTTTTTATTATTCGTAAATGGGAAAACTGCTGTTTTCGCAAATTGGATTATTATGGAGCTCTTTTACTGCTGTTTTTACAAATTGCCTTAACTGTAAACAGGGCCTGAACTACGTTACATGGGGTCGTAAGTAGAATTATCTGAACCTTGTCTGAACATCAGACAAGGTTGAAAAACAAAGAAATTACTGTAAAGACAGTAAATTTGCAAGCAATCTTACATTTTAGGTCAAATTTGTTTCTTTAATATCATAATTCAAGTCAAGTTATATGAAACACTTATAATAACCTTGTTAACACGTCTGTTTTTAAAGTTAATACTTAAAAAACACAGAAAAAAAACAATTTCTAATGAAAAATGATTCAGACTTAATGGTATATCTATAAACCAATGTTCTTTTCCTAAGCAAATGCGTAGTCAGGTTCAATTGATCATGTTGAGTCAAGAAAACGTAAAATTTAAAGTTTTTGACATCCAGGTTTCATTTTTTGTTTTACATATTTTTGCACAAGTATTTGTACAAAAGGATTAAACGTTATTGTCCAGAGAAATTTGGTTTACAACATCAAGAACATTTATGATAATTATTTACAAATTAACACTAAAATGTGATCTGAGAAAAATTTAAATCCAGTTTCAATCACATTCTTTCTGTTTCAGATTCCCAGTCAGTGACCTGAGTGATGGAGAGTGGCATCGCGTGGCCTTTGGTGTCTCCACTAATCACCTGGCGCTTTATGTGGACTGTTTGCTGCTAGAAAGCGTGGAGTGGGTGAACCGAGGCCTGGAGATCGGCACCGATGGGCTCCTCGTGGTCGGAGGCGTCCTTGAGGGCTTCGAGTCTCCGTTTGAAGTAAGCTGCTGTCCTTGTGCTTAAAACGAGCATGTTGGAGTCTTGATTGGTTAACTTTCTTGGAGAACTTTGAACATAATATATTGAGTATTAAACAGAATAAAAGTTAAAAAGAAATAAAAACAAAACAATCAACAGTCAAAAAAACATGCAGAAAGCAATCACTGTATTTCCTTTTAGGTATGAGCTTGGTGGCTGGTTTGATTCATTTAGATTTGATCCCACATATATCTTTGAGTACCTGTTATTAATTATGCATTCCTTCTGTCTCACATCAAACTTTAGCAGGAACAAACAGCAACTCTCCACATACATTTAATCTCATCGAACTCTTGTACAAAATCGTTTTAGATTTGAAAACGATATGATTTTAGCGTCTGAGAGCCAAATGAACATGCTTTCTTTTGCTTTCTTTCATTAAAATGAAAGAATATATAAGAGTTTATCTTTATAATTAATGTAGTGTTGATGCAATGTAGTTTATATCAACTAAGAACAAAAAAGAAAGATGCCACAGATGCTATGATTGCAACTTGATTGCAATGAATTGCCATTTCATTAAAAGTAATTGTAAAAAATTGATGAATATATGTAAAAAAGGTTAATTTTCTGAGCGTAAATTTAGTTTAGAATGTATATAATATCTAATTTAGATTCAACCTGGGCTGAACTAAGACCTAGATTTGGTTTGGCGTCAGCTTGCATAACTGACTGCAGTACTTTGCAATTATTTTCTTTCTCTTCCGTCTGGTCTTAAAAACAGGCAGCCCCACCCTCACACGTTCCCCTGTTATACTAAATATTTAAAAAGCTTGTTTTAAACTAGAAGTAAATGACTTTATTCCACAAATATGTCAAACAAATCTCAAATGAAAAAATGTCTCAGACATTTGTACACATAGACTCACATGGACTCACTAAATGATGCAGGAACCATTTGATATTAAAAGAGTTTTTAGGTTAATATTCTACGTGTGTGAAATCTGGTTTATTTTCACTACATTTCAGATAGCATACATGTAAATCCTTTCCTATTTAAAGTAGAAAACGTGTTGAGACTATTTCAGCAGTGTTTTTTCTGACCCACTGTCCTTTTGCTTAACTTCTGGAAAAAGTTTTTGTTTGTTTGTTTGTTTTAATGGGATACGGCTTTACTTTAGTGATATCTTGTTTCTACTACAACAGCAACGCAGCTCTAAGGTGACTGTCATATATGGATCACATGCATTCTGCATCTGGATTTGTTTACAGCGTCAAATTAAACCGACTCTGCATGTCTGAACTGTAACATGTTTTTAATAAGCAAAGTGTTAGAAATGCTGACCTCGTCTTCTCCGGACCATCTTTCAGTCAAAGTCACAGTTAAAGTGTTTGGGGAGCTCACGTTGGTCCCATATGCAAGACAGGATGGAACATTTTTTGAAGTATTATTGGAGAAAACAGAAGGAAATGGGAGCTGATTAAATAAGGCTTTGATAGGTCAGGCTTGTATGTTTCAACGAAAGGATGCAGCTGAAACAAATAAACATTGTAGTGACTTACGTTGTAATCCAGATTGGAGCTGCTGTCTCAGATTGTAGACTGACTGCATAACTACAAAGCTGTTTTGTTTTTCTCTTTTCAAATAGGCTTCATACTGGGGTGAAAGGTCCCTTAGACATAAAGGCTCTCTTTTGCATCCCTGAGTCATTCTGATATATATATTTCTTCATACTAATTAAATGCTTTCGCCATCAAACAGCCGTCTGTGGAGTTTTTATTTTTATTTTTAAGCATTGGAAAAAGAGGAATAAAGCTAGGAAAACAGAAAGCAAAACTGTGCACCACACCACATGCTTCAGACATTATTTAGTTATAGATTTATCAAGTCTGGCTTCCTCTGGTGGAGAATTATGATGCATAAAATTTAACATGACCATTCTGACTGCAGACGCTTTGAAATCTATATGAATACGTATAGAGCTGCACAATATATCGCGACTGTGTTGTCGACACAACATCAGTGCTCGCAGTATTCGTGTCGGAGAGTAATGTAAAACATGTCAGATAATCTATTTCAAGAGTTCTGAAGTTGTACTTGTTTCCATTTCAAGTGAATTTTAGCCTGTAGGACAAGGTTTCCTGGCAGCACAAGCTCAGTATGGACCCGAATGACATTGCTGTAAATGGCAAAGCTCAAATAGAGCAGAGAGTACTTACATTAGCAAGAGAGGAAAGAAGAAAACCGGCATATATCTCATACAGTATACCTGATTTCCTCATTCAAATATTTATCTATATTATCATCATACAAAGCTTTTCCAATATCATGCAGTTCTACTATGTACATAAGAATGAAAAAAAAAAAGACTGTCGCATTTAGGCGAAAGGTCGGATTTGGATTGCATTTTCCTAATGTGTGAACATTTTAATCTTTGCTTAACGATGTCTGTCATGTATAATCTTTTGTTTATTTGTACACTTAAAGCAACACTAGGTAACTTTTCGATCTTTATAAAATATTTTCATAGCTTTTGTGATTAATATGTCGACTTACAGCTCGTTGAATGACACCTCTGTCATGGTCCGAGGGGTTCTGTATCGCTTTAACCAGCACTAAGAAACTTTGAGGAGGGTGGCAGGAACCCTACCCCACAAAGCAACTACAAATGTGCTGACTGCTTTAAGGCATACGTCTCTTCCCCCGTTACTTCTTTTCAACATCATCATATGACATTGTTTCACCACAATTGGATTCATCACCTCATCGCTATTCAACCTTTAAACAGACACTGGAAACAGAAATGTACTTCAATTCAACTGCAGGCGATTGAGAGATCAGGATGTAACCACGCTATTCGCTGGTGATCATGGGAAATGCAGTCTTCCTCCAGGGAAAAAATACTCCCGCTTTGGTCCACACTTGGTTGCCAAAATCAACCAAAACTGAAACTTATTTAGTGCTGCTCTAAGGTCATTTGTACTACAGTTCCTCTTGAACCATAAAGACAGATCACATTGATGTGAAAAGCCAACACAGACTGATTTAAAAAATGTTTTGCCAATCAAGAAAGGGAAAGTGTATGAATACTTTTTCCAGCCACTTGTATGCTCTGGTTTTGAGATCTAAGAAGGGGATGCTCTTTGTTCACAGACTCTTCATGACTCTAGAGAAGCATTTTTGCTTCTCAGGAGTTCTTGTTCTTTTTGTTTTTCTTACCTCCATCTGATGCAGTTTTGTGATTATGTTTCACGTCCGTCTCCATGCAGGGCGAACTTCGACAGCTGAGCTTCCTGCTAGATGACCCTGATGCCGCCCAGCAGCACTGCAGTCACCATCCGCCGCTTTGCGCTATCTCCGCTCCTAAACCTCCCCGCTCCCTGCGCACAAACGGAGCCCTGGAGGTAACAAAAGAAAGTAATACATCAAAAAGGCTTCTCATGAATAACAATAATTATTAATGCACTCCGAGGAGCTCTGGCATGTAATTGGGACGTGTTTAAGGTGAAGCCAGATGTCTCAGACGCCCACAGGGGAGACACTCTGACTCCTGGTGTTGCTGCGTAGACAGGAGAACCTGTTACAGCCTCTAATATAAGCATTTAAAAGGATTTTCTGTGGATTTAATCTCAAAATTGTTCTGAACGCTCCGGTTTTGATCCATTGTGCCGAATTTAGTGTGTGGTCGCTCATCTGTTTAGTTTTTTTGTCAGCAAGAATATATTTGCATCCTCAAATGACCCGCTCGGCCCAACTGGACCGTTTAGAAGAAGCAAAAGAGGTCAAGTCTGATTTAAGGGTTTGGCTGAATCTCAGTTTAAAGGGATTGTTTGTTGGGTTTATAGGGAATATGTGGGGGTGGATGGGCGAGCTGACAGTCGTGGTTCTGATTAGAACCAGCTGTGGGCTGAATAGCATTTTCTGTTATATACATATATATATACCAACAAGTGTCTGCCTGTATGTGGCTTCATGTGGTTTTCCTTCCACCGGTTTCAGAGCCTGTCAAACCTCAAGTTCGGCGTCTGTTGGTAATTAATCCAGGCGTCAGTTTCTGACCCATAGAGTTTGAGTGCATGCCCAATATCTTGTGTTTTGAGATGTTTGTGTGGCTGATCTGTCAAAAGTCGAACATCTGGGTAGTCTGGGATTAAACATTCAATCCAGTCTTGGGGTTCTTGCAAGCTTGAGCAGGTTTTTTTCCCAGGATGTTTAGTTCCATCCTTTTTTCCCATTTAACTTTGACCAGTTTCCCATTGCCTGCTGAAAGAAAGCAACATGTGCATGGTGCTGAAGAAGGTTTTGGTAAATCAATATGTTGATTTGTTTTATGCAACCACTCGTTCCCAAATCAACCATGTGCTGAACAAAGTTAGCGAAATAATGTTTTTGTAGTTTATAAAAATCTCTAGCCCTGAACATTGAGTCAAGATTTTTTTTAATTTGTTATTTTGAGTATGTCTGTGTTTCAGTGATCATGTTTCGTCATGGCTGACAGCGTTTTCTTCTGTCAGTCATTCCCCGTGAAATATACTGATGGTATGTTTTTTTATTTTCATGTAATGAAATGGGAACAGGTTTAAGGGGCAAGAATACTTGTGTTTTCAATGCTTTGAGGGCAATTTGAGCTTAGCCTTGCCCCCTGGAATCGAAATTTGAAAAATATGTCATAGTTAGAAAATAAGGTCATATTTGCCTGCATGGGGGGAAACGCCTTATTTCAACAGGCTTTATTTACCAACCAAAGTTGAAAATATGGAAGTATCAAAGTGACCGGAAAGGAAGCAGAAAGTTAGTGTTTCTCCATTCCAGTACAGTAATCTAGGCGGGCAGTGTAGTCACTTGTACTAAGTTAGCTAGGCCTAGCAAAGTTCCAACTCAGAATTAGAAATCGTTGAAATGATAAAGTTACTGAAGTTTATTTATTACCAGTTCAATTTTGTAAATCCAGTGGGTTATCTGTTCAGACACAGATGTTTCCCCTTAAACACACTTAGCAATATCGGCATAAAACTGCTCTTGCAATAGTCCATACAAAAAAGTTGCTCTGAAATGAATCCTAATTGTTTCTCACCATGCCAGAACACTAAAACGTCAGTTTCAGGAGTTCAGATTATCTCCTACTCTGGCACAATGACCGGATAGACTAAAAACTACTAAAGCTAAGCTAAAAGCTGCTAAAGACCGCTAAAGGTAAGCTAAAAACTGCTAAAGCTAAGCTAAAAAGAGCTTACGTTAAGGTAGAAGCTGCAAAACACTGCTACAAACTAGCTAAAAACTTTCAAAGCTAACCTAAAACCAGCCAATGCTATAGTAAGCTGAAAGCTGCTGAAGCTAAGCTTAAAGCTGGGATAAATGCTGCTTCTAAAACTGGACTGCTTCCATCTTTCTCTCCTTTTTCCATCAAGCTCATTGTAAATCAGTCCCGTTTATTTAGTAGGCAGCTTCTTCGCTTTGTCCCTATCAAGGCTGTCATCTCCATCTGAAACTGCGTAGTAATATATCTAATATAAAACAAAAGTGTATATAAATATTTTATCACATGCATGTGTTTGAAATCATGTTGTATAAATATGCTGGTTCATCCATTCTGTTCCCAGAGATGCCTGGATACAGTTAAAGTAAAGCTGGTACAAGTGCACAATACACACTGTCCGAACCCAAAATGGCCACAGTCGATGCATGATGGCTTGATTTAATCCAGTATTTTGACATCATTTTGGATCTGTGTGTATAAATTTTACCCTGTTAATCAAAGGAAAGTCATAATTAAATCCAAATTGGTGTGCAAACTTCTGCTAATCATTTAGCAGTTTAGCTAACACTGAAAATTAGCTTAGCTTTCACTAAATTACAAGTTTTTGACATGAATTCTGAGGTGTTAATTTACTTGCCTGTTTTGTAAAGTTTTATATAAAATTTGTGAATTTTGAAGAAGTTTTGTTTCTCAAATGTTCAAAATTATTCAAGTAGGTAAAAATTATATTTATGCTTCTGGGAATGAGTTTTTTCTTGTTGTAGATACTTAAAGGGGTAAAAGCGTTCAAATATTCATGAGGTCATATTTTCCATATTAACATTTTTGTAAAAAAAAAAAAATTGTTTTAGAATAATTGTTATATAAAAATCTCAAAAAAACAATCCTCACATTATCCACACTCGATGCTGTTTATTATGCACCCAGAATGCACTGCTGTGGAAGTACACCCTGTAATTCTACAGTAAAATGGTTAAAATCTGATGTCCTGCATGTTTTGTAATTGATGGCCAACCTTTCCCAATTTTACCAAAATCAGCAGCAACATTACATGTTGCCTGTGACTGAATTCAGCATTTACCACTAGCTTCTTATGACAATGTTGGTCTATAAATAATATTTATTATTGCCTAAAAATTAGCGCAGGTCAATTTTATGAGCGCTTTTCCCACCACTGAAAATCCTTGCTAATCTCTGTGATATTTGTATTATTCCTGAAGTCCTCAATGCCCAAAACGTATGAGAACCATGGTCGGGAGGACACGATGAAAACCTCAACATCTAATGGACCTCAGAAACTACAAAAACTTTGATTTTAAGTTTCGCGTTCAACAGACAATTGTTTTTCTCCTCTTGGGCTTCGCTGTTGACTTTAAGAATGCTGGCAATTATGAATTTTATCTGACATGTCTGTCGGGAATAATCCTCTCTCTGCCCTTTCATACATTACAGCAGGTTTTGTAACATAATCTGCTGCCAAATCTCTTAAACCACATTAAATATAGCTGATGAAATGACTTCACTTTCAGAGGAAATCGGGTTTCTGCACTCACCAGATGGTTGACACGAGGTCAAAGTAATGGATGGATGCTAAGTAAAAAAAGAGTCTAAAAACTTCATATGTGGTTGTTTTTTTTCTCTAAAAACTTCATATATGTTCGTTTTAGTCTAAATACTTCATATATGGTCGTTTTCCTCTAAAAACTTCATATATGGTCGTTTTTTTTTCTCTAAAAACTTCATATATGGTCGTTTTTGTCTAAAAACTTCATATGTGGTTGTTTTTTTTCTCTAAAAACTTCATATATGGTCGTTTTCCTCTTACAACTTCATATATGGTCGTTTTTTTTGTCTAAAAACTTATATACGGTCATTTTAGTCTAAACTTCATATATGGTCGTTTTTGTCTAAAAACTTAATATATTGTCGTTTTTTTTCTCTAAAAACTTCATATGTGGTCGTTTTTTTTCTCTAAAAACTTCATATACGGTCGTTTTAGTCTAAAAACTTCATATACGGTCGTTTTAGTCTAAAAACT
>JAVLVB010000002.1:212154-224138 GCA_032876305.1 Orestias chungarensis
TGGTCGTTTTAGTCTAAAAACTACATATGTGGTCGTTTCAGTCTAAAAACTTCATATGTGGTCGATTTAGTCAAAAAACTTCATATATGGTTTTTTTTTATGTCTGCGTAAACAACAGAGAGTCCTTAGGCTCACAAGATTAGTCGTTAAAAATTACTTTAGGTTTAGGAATGCAGTCCGGACATCAGGCTAAGACCTGTAGAGGCGCTGTTTAGGCAGACAAAAAAACGAACTTGTGTCGTTTTTTCAGAAATTCTTTTTCGGACTCATTGCACGTTTTGATTTGTAGGACAGGCTGGATCACACTTACTTGCACAGGGGCCAAAATCCAAAACACACTTGACTTCGAGTGCAAAACAGGATCAACGTTTATTGAACACACAAAAACTTTAAAAGTAACTTTTTTTGAACATTAGTATGAATGAAAACAGGACTTTTGATCTGGAATAAATCAACTTTAACCTTAGATAACCTATAATATTATGCTCTCCATAAAAAAATATCTCCATATATATATCGTTTTGGACGCCTGGCATCTTTTTTTTTTTTTCGGCTACAAGTTCCTCTGTTTGTCATCACTGAGGAGAACTGCTCACACTGATATCTGCCACCAAACATAGTTCGAGCCATGACCGATGCACGATTGGCATGGCAGCTGAAGCGGTGCATTGTGGGATCTGTAGTTTTCTTTTTTTGTTAACTGCGCTCCATATCGCCGGTTCATTAACAAACATAATATATAAAATGATCTCACAACACATGTCTTAAATGGTCCAAGACTGTAAGTTAGCATGTTTTATTCTGCCTACATTTGTAATAAACAATTCCCACGTTTTTCCCACTTTCCCGCATTTTCCTCGCAGAGAACGGGACGTAAAGTCGCAGAATTCAACACAAAATCAAGGATTTTTGTCCACGTTTTTCTGGGGGGACTGGTAGACAGTGGGGATGGAGCTAAATATAGAGTAAAAGTACAATTCTAGAAACTTGGGTGAAAACGAACGGATGGAGAATCTGTAGAAAGACTTAAATTGATGTTCTCTGGCATTTTCTGTCTAATTTGATTAGGTGAGGGGAAGTTCCAGACGGTAATCTGTCCTACTCTGTAGGCTTAGTAGAGATGGCTTTCTCCTTGCTGAGCGGCTTTTAAGTTGATACAGAACCCGTTTACCAGTGAATATTCATGTGATCGTATAATGTCTACTTGTGTATTTCTGTTTAAAAGTGACATCAGGGATCTGGAAATCTCCTAGAATTAAACTAGACTTGTGATCCAAAGTGAACTTTGACATCTTGCGGTTTACCTACTTAACAAACTGCATGCTGGCATGAAAACATAGGTGGGATCACTTCATTTCCCGCCCTTTTACAGTGTTTTATAAAGCTTTAGTTTAAATATGTACAGTTAAACACCATAAAACCGTGGGACTTAATTAGTTGTGCACTGTTTTAAGCTCATGTTTATACCAACTTGACTGATTCTTCAAAGATTAAACACACGATATTACAAGCTTTATAATTGCAAGTTAAAGGACACTTCTAAATAAGAGCTTTATGTTTTGCATGCTTTTTTTGTTTGTATTTAAAAAGCGAGTTATGCATAGGCGTTTCTTTCATGCACTTTAAAAGGGATTCTTCTTCTGCCTCATGAGGTTTAGGACTGCTTCCAGTATGAAATAATTAAAGACGAGAAAAGCAACCCTAAAGTTAAAGAGTATAGTGGGAAATATGTTGTTAAAACAAAAGGGCTTGGATGAAAGAAAGGGAGGAGGAGATTTGGGATTTGGAGAGGATGGAAACGTGAGAAGTAGATATCATCCTCTGCTTTTTTTCTTCCCTTAGTCACTGAGGCGTTTTCTCGGCTTGAGAAGATCCAGATTGCGCACAGGGATAATTTTCCTCTCCGAACTGTAATTTACAAAGGTTTTTCTTCCCCCATAAATCTGACACTGTCAGGTGATGAAACTCCATCACCAGTGTGCTTCACGACTAACTTTCCCTCGGCGAGTGCAGAAATCCTGACTCGGCTGGATTTTATGTTGTAACTTCCATGAAGCGTTTAGAGAAACTCCCAGGCAGGGAGGGCATCGATGTTTAAAACCGAAGCGCCACAGATTTCTCTTGTTTGCACATCTGAGCTAAGCTCTTAAAGTCCATCCTGAACCAAACTCCCTCCTGTGCTGTTAACATCTAGAGCTGTTTGAGTTCGACAGCCGCTCCCTCTCTCTCACCGATACGCACGAGGTGAGGTTGCCTCTGAAAACGGGCGACCCCGCTGTTCTTTCACTCGTGTGCGAAGGAGGTCTCGTCTCTGCTGTGCCAGGAGTGCGTAAATCAAGTCTGTGGTGAGACGTTTCTCCTTAGCTGTGGTTCATTCATTTATTTCCAGCTTTGCGGCTTTACCCACTTCTAAATCCCCTGAAAAATCTCTTTTTACGTCTTCCAGAGCGCAAGTTGTCTCCTAACAAAGTCCATTCATTCGCGGGGATTCCCTCACACAGATTTTTACTACCCTTTTTTTCATGTTTACCGCTTTCCTCAGTTGGATCGGTCAGTCTAATTAATACAAGTATAAGCGGATTTTTACATATTAGCCGTTCTTTGCTAGTCAGACTCTTATGCCAGATACTCATCATGATACTCCCGTGATCAGATGTTTACCGAGAAATGCTAAACAGTTTGCAGGTCTTAAAAAGTAGCTTTAAAAGTTCATTTGTACACAAAGAAGTGTTTTCTTTCTAATGGTTGCATTTGAAGGGGACAAACAAGAAATTTTGGTAGTTGTACACCAAATTAAATGTGTTAAATCTGATTATTAAATGTTTTTCCGACCATTGTAGAAGCTGATGGCGATGAGCAAAAAGCATCTCCTGTAGCAGTCTGTGCTAAAGCGAATATGCACAAGCATCTGATAGCAGAGCTGTTGTTGTATGACATTATTGTTAAGAGGACACTCATAACTGTCCATAATTATTCGCACTATCAATCAATGTTGTTTTTGATAAGGATGATGAAATTATTTCCTTGGTGAGCTGTGAGAAACATAAATGTTATCTATTTGTTTTTAATATAACATGTTTGAATAGAAAACTCAACGGCGGTAACTGTGGATCAAAACTTAGTGGAAAAAAAAGACCACAAATATTAAAACACTAAAGAAGTTTCCGTTTTGGTTGATTTTGGCAGCCAGTGTGAACAAAAGCTGTATTGTTTTTGCCAGAAGGAAGACCGCATTTCCCATGAGCACCAGCGCATAGTGTTGTAAAATCCTGATCGCCTTCAGTTGGATTGAAGTACATTTCTGTTTCCAGTGTCTGTGTGAAGGATGAATAGCGATGAGGTGATTAATCTAATTGTGGTGAAACAATGTCATATGATTATGTTGGAGATAAGAAACGGGGGAAGTGATGTATGCCGTAAAGCAGTCAGCACATTTGTAGTTGATTTGTGTGGCAGGGTTCCTGCCACCCTCCTCAAAGTTGTGTAGTGGAAGTTAAAGTGATACGGACCCCCTCTGGCCATGACAGAGGTATAATTCAACGAGCTGTAAGTCGACGTATGATCACAAAAGTTCTGAGAATATTTTATGAAGGTCTAAAAGTTACTTAGTGTTGCTTTAGGTGACTGATTTGGCTGATCTTTTAGCGGATTCAGCGATTATTCCTGATTACTATGATTAATTATTATGTAATATGATCGAGTACATGCAGATACCACACAATGGTGTTTACATCTACCACTGGTTTGACTCGTATGTTTTTTTTTTAAGCCTTAAATTACACATTTTTGCATATCTTTACATGTTGTGGGGCACGTCTCTCATTCTTTCCTCAAGATTAATGGCCTTGTCTGCTTTGCTGTATTCTTGTTGGTACGCCGCTGTAAGCTCTGTAATTTCTGAAAGTCGTATCGTCAGGCGTTGGGTGTTAAGCCTGTAGGGTGTGCCTGCCGTGAGCCAGATCAGATTCCTCTCTGCTGGTGCCAAGCTGAGCGGACCTGCAGTATCTTCTGCAGTCATGCTCCACCATGTCGGACTGTACTTGCTGCTGGGATGCCTGCTCCTGGGTTTGGAGAGCCTGCAGGTGGAAAGTCAAAGGGAGCAGAACAGAAAGGTACTCTCCTCTCAGCAGATTTTAGCTTTTTATGTAATATCTTTGATGTAAATATCTTCGTGTTAAAGGGTTTTAATCTGAGGAAGGAAATGGGGGGTTCCTGCTATTCCCACTAATGATTCCAACACTATAAAAAGCGACGTAAAATACAATTATTAAGTGTGGAGACTTGTAGTTTTTACAGTAATTATAACCAATGTCTTTGCAGCTATTTTATCTTTCTATTTTGTTGCTAACATTCTTAACATTTCCTTTTTGAGCGCAGTGTAACTTAGACAACAAACATGCTCAACACTGCCTGTTCTTCACTCGACATACAGGATGGATGAATCACTCGCTTCATAAATTATATCAATAATTCCAGCAAACAACATCTGGTCTAATTTGAACTCCCTTTTTCATTTTTTTTACTGCTTTTGGGTCTCAGATCTTTAAAAAAAGACAGAACTTTATGATATGCAATACAACTTTGCACTTGTGCAACTTTAACAGACAGATTTCTCTTTTGCATATAAAATAACTGGACAGATTTTTACATGATCTATTCAGATGTTGTTTGGCTATTGTGGAATAGGAATATGTGATAAATGAGCTAAGATATTGTGAAAACTCTAAGACATATTAATCTTTTTACTATGAAAGTTTTTTTTTTCCTTTATCAATAAAAGAAAATGCCATGGCAAATATCTTTCATTTTTGAACCACTCCTAAAATATTTAGATTTGTCATTGCAACATAATAATAATAGAAGAGGAGTTTTAAAATGCAGGTATTTACAGAAAAAGACTAAAACAAGTTGAAAAAATACAGGGGAAAAAAAGAATAAATAATAGAACTTTTTTTTACTGGTAAAAGATTATGGACTTTAAACATGCTTTTGGTTTGTCTTGTTTCAAGTGCAGTAAGATTTTAGATTACAAACTACACAGAAATACTTGGTAAGATTTCTTTGTGTTTGCAGGGTTGATGTTGCTGAGATTGTTAGTTTGTTATTTTGTATGTGTTAAATGTGGGCATTTTCTCTATCCTAACTTGTCAAAGTTTAAAACACAAGTTTATTTCACGGGAAGTTGAAGGATCAGTGTTCTGTCTTTGTGCAAAGCTCCATAACTGGGAAACGAACCCAGAGCATGATGCAGCCACCACCATCCTTCACTGATCAAACTGGGTTTTTACATTTTTAAAAGTCTCATTTTGACTCCTCCAAATACAGTCAAGCCTGGTTTTGTTTGGCTGTTAAACTTTTCCTCCATTTCTCCATGCATGCAACTGAAAAGTTTGTTCACAATTGGTTCCTTGCCACACAAAACTACAAAGGACTGCTTTGCGACATACGTCACTTCCCCCGTTTCTTATGTTCAACATCATCATAGGACATTGTTTCACCACAAGTAGATTCATTACCTCATCGCTATTCATCCTTCACACAGACACTGGAAACAGAAATGTACTTCAATCCAACTGCAGGCGAACGGGAGATCAGGATTTTACCACACTATACGCTGGTGCTCATGGGAAATGCAGTCTTTATTCACGCAAAAACACTACTGCTTTGGTCCACCGGGCTGCCAAAATCGACCAAAACTGAAACCTCTTCAGTTTTTCTTTACTTCTTGGTAGTTTATGCTTCATTTTGAACATCTACAGCCACGTTTTATGACCAAAAGTCTGTAGCTTTGTTTCCGTCTCTCTGTTATTCTGGCAAATTCAACAAAATTAGGGGCATTTATTTGAAGCCATACCAATTTTATTTATAAAGCACTTTATTCACCAACAGGACCAAATGGCTTGACACAACTATAGGAAACAAAATTATTAATCATAATACGAATAAATAAAAATAAAACAAAATACATAAAGCATTTGAAGAAGTCAAACAGCTCAGATTGTTTTGAAAGCCAAGGAAAAGAGATGAGTCTTAAGTAGGGATTTAAAATCAGAAATTGAAGATGCCTGTTTAAAGTACAAGGAAAGTGTCATGTTGAAAGCATGACAGGAAGCTCATTCCACATCTTAGGAGCTGCTAAAGAAAAAGCTTGCTCCCCTCTGAGGTTATGCTTCGTCTTTAGCAACCTCAGTAACAACTGGTCAGCTGACCTGAGGGAGCGGGATGTAGCAGCTCGGACAGGTAGGCAGCGGCAGAGCCATTAAAAACCTTAAAAGCAAATAAAAGGGTTTTAAAAGGAATCCAAAAATGTTCCGGCAGCTATTGTAGAGAGGCTAAAATGGGGGAAACGTGTTCCTATTTTGTTAAGAGATGTGCTGCAGCGTTCTGTACGCTCTGGAGCTGGTAGAGGCATGAATCACTAACTCCTATCTAAAGTGGATTTCAGTAATCTAGCAGAGTAGTTACAAAGGCAAGGATAACTTGCTTCACTTTTGCTAGCTGCCTCAAGTGGAAAAAGCTGGATTTAACAACAGGTCTAATGTGATTTTCCACCTTAAGACCCAGACATTTGTAATAACAGGCCTTTCTTCAGTGGGAGATACATTTGTGTGTCATCTGCATAAAAATGCAAAAAAAAAAAGCTAGTTTACCAGGCTTTAACAATTACTAACATTGATTTTTAGCCTATGTTTATTTCCATCTTGTTTTTGGTTGTGTGGTATTTCTTTAGTCATGTGACAGTGATCCAGCGCTGGACTATGGGTTGTTTACACAACACGGAGAAGCGTTGTGACAAAAGGACTGAGTAATATTTATAATATACATAAGCAATATTGGTAAATAACAGCAACAATGAGATCTGTGCATCCCCTCTTAAAAGCAAACATGTTTGCATGAAGACAGATGTTTTCACACAAAAGCTGTTTTCTTGAGATCTGGATGAGAAACAAAATATTGTTCACAATTCAACAAGTTTGTACTTCATAATTTCTGGTAATCTGATCCATCAGGCCACTCCCACCATCATCATCATCTTCCGTGAGCTCCATAGATCTGTGTTGTGGTTTGTATTGGTTGCCATTTGGTTGCCCCTTCGTAAGATTACAAGCAAATTCCGGCATTAACATGTTTACAAGAGCAATATTAGAGGCTTGATCATCATCAGTCAAATAATTATGAAATTATCCTAACTAATTCAACCAATGAGGAGTTATAGGATGCTGTGGATAAAAAAGAATAAAAGTAAGCTCTTGTGTTAAGCTCATAAGACACTGAAAATGTCTTTGCTGCCAGGCTTTGTGATCTTTCTGTAAATCGCTGGACCACCGCGTTCGATTCTTAATCTCCGCTAACAGTGACGTGTTCAACATGGGTGGTCCTGTTGGGAGTAAAATCCCTGACCTGCCGAGCCGATCGAAGCTCACTGAGTCACACAAGTCACATGCTAACCTGCTGATCGGGACATGCACACACGAAAATATTTGAATCCACCTACAAGTCTGAACAGGCACGCTGGTAATGATTGAATTTCCCTGCAGCGCTCAATGGTCTCATCACCTCAGGTCTTACAATTATGGTTGGAGATTAAAGGCTGAAAGACTGTTATTTCTGCTTATATTATCATTTCACACTTCAGCACTACATAAAGCTTTGCTGATTTCTTTTAAAGTTCTATTTTTAGCAGACTTTCTGCAGGTTCTAATGCATTTTAGCTGCTTTTTTTCCCCTAGCTTCAAGATTAGTTTTTTCGGGGTCTATTTTAGAGTTTAATGCAATCTTCTATCCTAACATGGAAACAACAGTATTATTGGGAATTTGAGAAGGAAAACTACAGTATTTAAATGTGATGGCTCTGATAATAGATATGCGCTAGCAATAGTTGGTTGTTTTTGGTCTAATTCTTTGGTTAGGGACAAATCTAGACTTCTTGTCAACCAGGACACTAAAAATAGTCATTTTAAAGATTCCTATAAAAGACATGCATGTCCGCATTTATTGTCACGAATGTCATCATTAGCATCACTACTCTTTATACATTGAAAAAAGCAAAAACATTAATTTTGTCAATTTTTTTTCTCACAAATTTGAATCATAATTATAATTTTTCCTGGACATAATCCAAATACGCATCAATATTTTTTGTTGCAAAGTTAATGAAAGTTCTCAGGTTTAAATGTGTGATTTACATTATACAAAAAAAATCTTCATCTTCTATAAAACTGTAAGATATCAAACTTTAAAGGTGCATTTGGCCAATCACAACAATTCTTCCTCTGACATCATTAAACTTTTCAAAACCAAACTGTATGTTAAGGTTTACTCTGCATGTTAAATGTATTTTCAAACATTCTAATTAAACTATTTTAAAGCGCTTATAAACATTTTTAACTTCTTCGTAATGACTAGGTGTCCCGATCTAAAATTAATATCGATCCAGTATCGGCCAAAAACAAATATCTGATTATATCGTCCTACATCGATATTGTCACGTCAATACAAGCAGACATCGTTGCAAAACTTGTAGTTTATTGTATTCAATTGTAGAATCTTATTCTTTGAGATAATAAATATTTGTTTAAACCATTGACATATTCGGCACCATTAGCCAACCAAGAAAAAAAGAAAACAAATTCAGAATCCAATAGTTCCACTGCTGCACATGAAACCGCATTGCGCATACATCATCCTTAGAGGACAAAATGTATAAATAAAATGATTTAAATGATATAAATTAATGGATGTTGTGCCTTTTTATTTTTTATTTTTTGGGAGTGGGTGGTAAATCCGTTAAAATTGGTCATCTTTTAAGTACCTCGCAAGCTCAAAAAATGTGGGCACCCCTGGTTTAGCAGCACCAGTTTAAAAAAAAAATTCTAATATGTGGAATAAACCCGAGCAACAACAATAACAATGGTCTTATCAAGTCTCTGTTCAATACTGGCCCTGCTGCAGCACAGACTCCCATCCACACAGAACGAAAAAAGTAACATGAGTACTTGAAATCAGAACTGAAAAAGTTGTATCGGGACATCCTCTAACTTTGTTTTATCCCTCTGTTCAACACTGCTGCTATTCATTGAGGTTAGAGGATCCGCCATCTGTAATGGGTAAAATCAGAATCTACTTAAAATCCCTTGTTTTTAAAGTAACACCAAATATACATTATTTTGCATGAATACTTGGTGGAAGCAGAAATACCACACAAGATAGTATCTACAATATTACTGATCTGTTTTTCGGAGATAACTCACATAGAATGGAACAGGAACAAAGGGAATAGGTTGTTTCAATACAGACACTTTTGTCTTGACTGAGGTCATTTCGCCTAAAATAAATCAGAAAATTTTCCAGGTCAGGTAATGTAAGCAGAAGAGCATAGAGTTGGTTTTTGGAAATTAAATGTGAAAATATAAAGCTTTGTTTCTTCTATCAATAGAACATTATGGAGTGATTTTTGAGCAAACAGACAAACTGATTTAAGAGCTCAGATCTATAATTGAGCTGCTCGGATAAGCGCTCAACTCTGACAAACCGCTCGCTTGGTTTTGCGCTTGATACTGAAAGTTGTATGCAAATAAGCCACGCCTAGAAACAATTACAAACTGTCTTTTTTTCATACAATCAAAGCATGTCTAGCAAAAACTACGTTCAGTTCATTTTTTGTGTGTATGTTTTAACACTTTTGGAAAAAGCTCTCAATCAACACGGACTCCACTATCTCCAATGTAATGTCACCATCACTCTAGCTCTGTCGTCCGCATAACGATTTTTACTTATATATTCGAGCTTTACTACTTTGTTTTTCTTAACTGTAGGCTGCTATTATTTTCTTTCCTTAAGTTTTCAATGTAACAAGATTTTGTCAAAAGATTTATATATCATTTACAGCTTATAAAATGATGTTTGTCATTAGTTTTCTCTTGCTAATAGCAGTTCTTACCACTAAGATACAGTAAGACAACTGCTTATGGTGGGACTTGTTTCAAGACTGTATTCAGTATAAACTTCAACAGATACTTGGATTATTTGGAGCCTTTTACTCATGATTTGATCATGTTTGCCTCTTTCTTTAAGAAAATTGGATGGAGAAATCTGATATTCTTTGATTTCCTGCATGTGACTGACTGTTTTTCATCAAATTGAAAGTTGTATTTACAAGAAATACTTGGATTGGATGGAAAAAAAGACAGTCTGCCATTGGTTGCTGGTGTGGATCAATCTGTCAGAGTTGTATCTGAGCAGCTTTGCACAAGAGTGTTTGAGATTTGTGCGCACACGCTTAAAATTAATGTTCCTTCAGATAGATCTGTGCTCTGTGTTACCGCGCGCTCAACGTGGTGGCACGAAAATGATGCCATAGAACAAGACTGTTGAATGATGCAATTTAAAAATAGTTATGTGATTAATTAAGCATGAGGAGCCAAGGTCCTTCAGAAACCCTAAACATCTGTGGATCGAAAACCAATTTAAAAAGTCTACAAACAAGCCTAGTGATGGTTTTTGATGCCAGTCTGATGTTTCAGAAACTTCTGAAGCTTCAGAGATTGAGATTGTCTCATTTTAAACCATTCCAGGCTAAATGTATCTGCTGTTGCTGACAAGACCCAGCCAGTCCGACTGCGTCTGCATACCTGTGTCTCGTGAGATTTACAGACCTTTTGCCATTTGATCGTCCATTTGTAGACGTGTTCATATTCTCTATGCGTGCGTGTATGTCTGCGGCTGGAAATCCCCTCTGCCTGCAGGTCTTTAGTAACACCGTATGGATTTCACAGGACTTGATCAAGAGGACGTTCCGACTGTAAATACCGTGCAGTCCTGAGGTTAGTTCTAATGGAAGGACACAGTAACCATAGATCAAGGCGAGGGGTGACCTGTCATCCTCTGTCCTACTAGCTGTACTGCTAAGGAGAACATTAAGGATTAATTGATGGTTTGTTTTATATCAAGGTTAGTAGACAGCAGTTGTAAACAGCTCATTAAACCGCCTTGTTTGCAGACTCCAGCACAAAAACACATCGCCTACAGCGATGCTGCCCCGTCATAATGTACCAGAGACAATACAGAATCCAGACAACATGATGGATTAGAGTCAAGTCCAGGAATGTTGTGCCAGTAGTTTCCTTAAAGGCATTAAATTAAATGTGAAGACAGCGTTTGAAGCATGATAGTATTCGGTTATGCATTTGATTAATGGGGATACATTGTATTTTCTTTTGTACTACTGGGATGATTTATTGAGTGAAGTTTAAGTGGGTAAAAGTTTCTGTACCCCAGGGGCGGATGTAGGATGTAGGAGATCAGGGGCTTAGCCCTGAGGGTGCAGAATGAAGATTTCTTTTTTCCATCTTTTGTTTTGCTGCCACACACACAAAACTAAATTTTTATTTCTTTTTTTGGAGGGGGGGGGCATCTTCTCTTTAACTGTTCACCCAGGACAAACAACGTCTCAAAATCATTCAAAGCTTCATATAACTGGAACATCAGTCTGTTTAGCTACAGCTGTTGGTGCTGGTGCAGCCCTCTGCTTTTTGAAAAAGCTTCTAATTTCCAAAACAGACCACTAACAAAAGAGACTACTTAGTTTACAAGTGCACAAGTGTGGGCTTAGTTGTTGGAAACTCATGCACAGGATTGACATTGATTGCGATGGCTTATTATAAGGAGAGATCTACAACTCTAAACTAGTTCACAAGACTCACCACATGATGGTATATGTGTGTATTGTCAGAACAGTCTTGACTAGAATATGCAGAAACACTTCACAGTACAGCAAACAACCATACATTAACCATGTTTTTAGAATTACAACAATATTAAACATCCCAACACATGTTTTCCAAAAGTCATGAAAAAAAAGCATTCAGATTTTTGGAGATATTTGTAGATATTCAAGAAAATGCTATACTTTTACAGTCAAAATGAATAAAAGATAGAAAACTGGTTGAAGTTGGATAATAAGAAGTGTGCCTGATTTTTATTAC
>JAVLVB010000002.1:224238-293718 GCA_032876305.1 Orestias chungarensis
CATTAACCATGTTTTTAGAATTACAACAATATTAAACATCCCAACACATGTTTTCCAAAAGTCATGAAAAAAAAGCATTCAGATTTTTGGAGATATTTGTAGATATTCAAGAAAATGCTATACTTTTACAGTCAAAATGAATAAAAGATAGAAAACTGGTTGAAGTTGGATAATAAGAAGTGTGCCTGATTTTTATTACATGGGTTACATAACCTAGGAGCTATTGAAATATACCAATTATTTATAGTAATAATTGATAAAATATATCAACTTTGATAAAAACAAGTGTCTCATCTGTGTCATCCTGTAGAATAATTCCACAGTATTGTTTTGTCATTGCGTGCCATAACAAGACAGCTATTGATTCTTGTTTCTTAAGAGCATATTACTACAATTCTACAAGAGTGTTAAGTTCAGAACTTTACTGACGGCCCTAAATCAACAACCGCGTTTCCGAGCAGGGAGATTACGAAGAGCCGAAGCCGCAATCAGCCAGCCTGTATCGGCCCCCATAGGAGGGAGAGGCAGCTTGAATATCCAATATCCAACTTTAAACTAACTTTACCGCGGTAGTCTTTTATCCCTCTCCTGTTTTACTTTTAACTTATAGGCCCCAATGTCCTACCACTTTAACTTTCTTTCTTACAGACAGGTTCAGTTAACAGTTCATTTAACAATTTTGGATGAAAATCTGTTAATAACTGCAGATCACATGGAGACGGGCATGGAGTTTCAACATCTAGCAGTACAGGAGATATAAGCAGGTTCACGTTAAAACGGCCCACTTAAAGCCCAGACATGAATGCTACTGAGAATCCATGGTCAGAACCTTAAGCTGGAGCTTAAATTGGCTCCATGTAAACTATAACTGAGCTTCAACTACATTACAAAGAGCAGCCAGAACCTTCATTCTGTAGATTTGTAACGCTGGAGGATATTTCCCAAAATACCTGTCTGTATACTTGCAATAGTTTCTACAAAGGATATACTCAGAAAGGCTAACCAAAGATAAACTCATATTATATTTGGACTCCCCCTTGAAATCTCTCTGCACTTAACTTTTTCAAAGAACTTGATATTCCTGAGAGCCGAATTTTACACGTGGACTCACTTTAATAAAAAATACAGCATAAAATAGGGACTTCCTCAAAACTGACTACTTGACACTGAATCCCTTAAAACGGTCCAGGATGTAAATCAGCCTTATTGTTGCAACCCCTGGTAGAAACATATTTCATTTATATTGCAGTAATTGCGTCACTCAATACGACAGCGTGTTGAAAAAAACTCCTACTTCTGGTATTAACTTTTTTCTTTAAAAATCTTTGCTTCCTCCATTTCGGACAGATGATTCACTTGTTTTGGACAAATATTGTCTCCGGGTTTGCATGCTGTGCAACTGTGAGAAGTTTTGAGGATATTTCCTTACTCTTAGACATTTGTTATAATCCATAACCATGGCAACATGTTGTTTCACAACTGGAACAGCTAATGAACGTCATAAAATCTGAAATGATACCTCAAAAGTTAGGCACCATGTATCCAGAGCATAAAAAAATAGGAAGTTTAATCCATCTCTTTCATCGTCAGTCAACATTAGCTCGCTAGCTAACAAGATGGATGCCCTGGACTCTCTGGATGTAGAGAAGAATGATTCCTAAAATGCAGCACATTACAGAAAACCTTTAGCATCCTCCTCATCAGACTGTCTCTAATAAAAAAACAGAAAAGATTATTTGAATTTAATTGAAAAGGGCAGAAAATTAACACAACTACTTCAAAGTGAAAAAGAATACTTTATTTTTCCTTGCGAAAATCCTCAACAGACTCTAGACACGACTTGGTGATGATGACTTGAGAGAAAGGAGTTTGTCTAAGCGGTCGGTTGCTGGTTTCGAAACCCCAACCTCTACCATCTCAGTTTTGTTTTTGTCTTTTTTTAAGACGTTTCAGCCGCCTTCTGTGCATGATGGCCTCACTTCTGTCAGACTGTCAAAACGCTGGAAATATGAATTACATACAGCTGGACAATGGAACTGAAACACCTGGTTTAGACCACAATAATTTATTAGTATGGCCTCCTTTTGCTGCCAATTGATCTGGTGACTGTGCCGGCAATAGGAGATGTCCAACTTCACTTTCATGTTCATCAAACCAATATTTCACCATTTGGCCAAGGGAATGCCATGATATGGCAGCCCAAACCATCACTGATCCACCCCCATGCTTCACTCTGGGCATGCAACAGTCTGGGTTGGATGCTTCTTTGGGGTTTCTCCGCACTGTAACTCTCCCCAGATGTGGTGAAAACAGTAAAGGTGGACTCATCAGAGAACAATACAGGTTTCACATTGTCCACAGCTCAAGATATACGCTCCTTGCACCATTGAAACCAACGTTTGGCACCAGTGACCAAAGGTTTGGCTATAGCAGCCCAGCCAAGTATATTGACCCTGTGGAGCTCCAGGCATACAGTTTTGCTGGAGAGAGATGCTACAGGGGAGATGAGGTGCACATTTAATTCTGCAGGTTTTATGTTTTTTGGATACAATCCGGGTTAGCACCCCAACATTTCTTTCAGATAGCTTCCTCTTCCTTCACGCTCCACTCTTACTGGTACAATGTGTAATTAATAAAGACTAGCCACCAGGCTGGGCCAAGTTACCAAACCTCCCACACTAAAATATGTTTGAGTTCCATTGTCCAACCCCTGTAAGTTGGACTTGTGAAATGGACTTTTTAACATGTTTGGATTGGGGAGATGGAGTTTGCATGAATGTCCCCATCGCTGATATCTGTTTAGGAAGTTTAAGTAAAACAGAAGTAATTTGTGCATTTAGAACGGATATTTTTGTTTTTATATTTGCGACGCCGATCAGATTTTCCAGAGCCAAGATTTTAGTATGTGCATGAATTGTATTTTTATAGCGGCTGCTTTTGATTAATGTTTTATTTAATTACGTTTTGACATTATTGAAAGTTTGATGGGTCTGACATTCATAAAACTCATTTGGCTCTTTCGTCTCAACCCTCTCATTTTTAATTGATTAAGATTAAGTTATGTGACTTAGACAAACTGTCTATCCAAGTGAGTTGGCTGAACTTGAAACGAATGCTAATTACAATAATTTATATTGTTTTAGACTAATCCTTTAACCCTCTTTCATGCAGAAGGGTGGATGGACTTGGTGCTTAGCATCTTTAAGAGTTAGCTATAGATATCTGGGCTCATCAGCAGCGACTGACTGTAATGTAAGATGATAGAGAGTAGAAGAAGGAAAATGATCCTTGTTTTCATTCAAGCCTCTTCGTCTGGTCTTGTGTCGATCTGCGGACCGGAGCTGGCTTGACTTAATCTTACTAAATATTTATGTTTGATAAAATAAAACCACCTGTAACTGAATTCACCTGGGATTATTTGGTTATGTTGTGATAAAACAAGCAGTTTCATGTGTGCTGAGGTATTCAATACAAAGTCTACTTCTAAAGCCAGGTAATATTACATTCATATTGGGATGACAACACAACCCACCTGATACCAAAGGTTTCTCTGGAATATTATGTAAAGAGGGTCATAGATTTTGAATCGGTAACTACGCCAACATTTACCTATGAAACAATGTGAAGATGTGAAGCCACCAGTGGAGGGAAGAACTGGGGACTTTTCAAAAAGAATAAAGGCCAAGTTGCTTTTTGTTTGTCATTTTTATCCTCGGTTATTATTCTGAAGTTTATTCAGATTATGTCACAAGAATTAATCCTGATTCTTCTGTTTGTCTTCCAAAATATATATATTTTTTCATCCTTTTTTGTTTGTCTGTTTTTACACGTTCTTAATTACAGTTATTACACTGGTACCACACAGGTACTACATAGTACTAAACAGGTACTACACAGGTATTACACAGGTACTAGACAGTTATTACATAGTTACTACACAGTATTACAAAGGTATTACATAGGAACTACACAGGTACTCCACAGTACTATATGGGTATTACAGTTATTACATAGGTAATACATAGGTACTAAACAGGTACTACATAGCACTAAACAGGTACTACATAACACTAAACAGGTACTACACAGGTATTACACATGTACTACACAGTCCTACACAGGTATTTCACACGTGCTACACAGTGCTACACAGGTATTACACACGTGCTACACAGTGCCACACAGGTATTAAACACGTACTACACAGTGCTACACACATACTACACAGTGCTACACAAGTACTACACAGTTGCTACACAGGTACTACACAGGTGCTACACAGGTACTACACAGATATTACACAGGTACTACATAGTACTAAACAGATACTACAGTTATTACACAGTACTACACAGGTACTAAACAAGTATTACACGGGCACTACACAGTTATTACACAGGTAGTACAAGGGGCACTACACAGGTATTACACAGGTAGTACACTGTTATTACACAATTATTACACAGGTATTACAGAGGTATCACACAGGTACTACACAGATATTACACAGGTACTACATAGTACTAAACAGATACTACAGTTATTACACAGTACTACACAGGTACTAAACAAGTATTACACGGGCACTACACAGTTATTACACAGGTAGTACAAGGGGCACTACACAGTTATTACACAGGTAGTACACTGTTATTACACAATTATTACACAGGTATTACAGAGGTATCACACAGGTACTACACAGGTACTACACAGTTATCACACAGGTATTACACAATTATTACACAGGTGCTACACAGGTATTACACAGTGCTACACAGGTATTACACAGTTATTACACAGGTACTACACAGGTGCTACACAGGTACTACACAGATATTACACAGGAACTACACAGGTATTACACAGGAACTACACTGTTATTACACAGGTATTACACAGGTATTACATAAATATTACATAGGTATTACAGAGGTATTACACAAATATTACACAGGTATTACAGAGGTATTACACAGGGTATTACACAGGTATTACACAGGAACTACACTGTTATTACACAGGTACTACACAGGAACTACACTGTCATTACACAGGTATTACACAGGTATTACAGAGGTATTACACAGGTACTACACTGTTATTACACTGTTATTACACAGGTATTACATTGTTATTACACAGGTAGTACATAGTACTAAACAGGTATTACACAATTATGACACAGGTATTACAGAGGTACTACACAGGTGCCCGGGAGATCAGGATTTTACCACACTATGCGCTGGCGCTGATGGGAAATGTAGTCTTTACCTCCGGCAAAAACAGTACTGCCTTTGTCCACACTGGCCAAAATAACCTGAAACGTTTATAGTGTTGCTTTAATCAAGGTATCAACTGAATTTTGTTATTTCGTGTAATCTATTTGATGCTACTTTCCTACTATATATATATATATATATATATATATATATATATATATATATATATATATATATATATATATATATTCTAGCTTCCTTCTCGCTTTTGTTCGGGCTTTATACAAAATGTGACCATCCGAGCTAGTTCTGATTTGATTGTATATTTCTACATTAACCAAAAATAAAAAATGTTTACATCCTGACCCTGTGTAAACAGCTGATAAGATCCTACCCTAAAGAGAAGAAAGGCTGATCCTTCTACCTCTCAGTTTCAAAACCACCCACAACATTTTAAAGGGAACACTTTAAATAAGAAAAAAGAGTTCTCTGAAAATAACAACGTTAAAGAAAAGCCAGGTTTAAACAGGTTAGTAAACGGTGCTGGTTTATGCTGTGACTTGACTGAAATTTTTTTATTTTATTTGTAAAGTATATGAAGTCATATTCTCATTGCGAGGCTTCTTTCTCAGTATTCCTTAGTTTAGATGTCGAAGCATGTGTCTTTTTCCCCTGTGTCTTTACAACACGAGTGGGATACAAACGTGCCTGGGATGCATAGGTTCTGTTTTGGTTTTGAAGCGCTCGCTCTTTGACGCAGAGAAAGTGAGAAGCCTCTGCATCACATTCGTCCACCGCTCAAAACAATTGACGTTTAAATACGAGCGTAAGCTAGAAAGCTGAAAAGCCTGTGTTGAAAACACTGCTCTCCTTTTATGGTCTGTTTTTGGGTTGTAAACGACTGCATGCAGGTGGTGATTGTTGATCCAGATCCCAGTGTTGGGGACAAATGAAGTGATCCAAATTCCGGCCTGACCAAGCTGACACTTTGTCAGGCAAAGGCTGCCTTTCATTCATGTTAAACAATGGTCATGTCAACAAAGCCGCATAATGACTTGCAAGAGTGTTGATTTATCAGAGGACTGTGTTGCTGATTTTGACTAAAAATATAGGCTTTTGATGTTTTATGTTTTTTTAGTGTTTTTATGGTAGTAGAGCCACAGTAAAAACTCACTTTAGACACATTTTTCTGATTTTTGTAGTGTAATTTCTATCTTGGGTTTTCGAGCCCTCATTGATGTCAGTATGTTTAAGCAATGAGGAGTTGATTAAAGCTTGCATATCAAGTTGACAAAACGTCCTTCTGCTGTTTCATCTTATTTTACGGTCCATACATTCAACACTCTGTGTTTGGTTATATAAAAATAAACAAGAAAAATCCAGCCGAGGGGAAAGACTTTATAATATTTTGGTGTTACAAACTTTAAGCTAAATATTTATTAGATGCAACATCTTTGACTGCTAAGATAAAACAAAAATACATGTTCCCATCACCACATGCACATGTGTTCGGTGATTTTGTTGTCACCAGTAACTAGTCTAACAACTGCTAGTGCGTATATTTCCTCTTCTTTTATTTTGTTTTGCCTTCTCATAATATTTGAGTTTTCTCACGGTCTCTATATTTTCCAGACAATAAATCAAATACAAAGAACTTGCATTTAATAACAGCACCTAATTTTTGTTACTTCTCTGCAGAATGCATCCCATCGACACAAAGGGTCTCGCGGGGACGGCACGATTCTTGCCAGGCCGAATCGGACGGGCACAGTGGGACGCGGAGATGTTTTCGTGGTTGAGGAGGACACGGATTTGCTAGATCCCGTCTTTCAAAACGGCGGAGTCGTGAACCCTCAGTGGAAACCTCCTGCAAACCGACAGAAGGGCAAACCAGACGTGTCGTCTAAAAAAGTGGAGGAGAACGTCACGACGGAGAAAAAGACCGACTCCAGGACTTCAGTGGTCTTTCCTCTAAAGCCTTCAGACAACACCATTGACTTGGACGTTAAGAAGCCCTTACCGGGTACTCCTCTACTCCCCAAGATCCCTTCATATCCCAAAATCTTAACAGAATCAAATGAACTACTTGAGGAATCCGCAGAGGAGACCACCACGGTTTTGTCTGGATCTAGTCGGACCCCTATTGCGATCCAGACCACCAAACCGCCGGTCCATAGCAGCAAGCGCCAGGGTAAAGTTGCAGAACCAGAGAGAGAAGGACCTCGGATTGTTTCGATCATTTCCAGAGAGGGTGATCTGGCCCTGGGATCTGATGGGAAAACGTACAGGCTTAAGAAGGGACCGCCTGGGAGGATGGGGCCCCCGGGACCAGATGTAAGTTTCTTTTCCTGTGTTTTTGCTCTTGTTTTTTTTTTTACATTTTAAACAATTAATAAAAAAATTAGGTTTATGTTACTGTTCCTACCGCTATTATAAAGAGCAAGAAGTGATTTATCAGTTTACAGTTGTCATAGCAGCCTGGAGCTGAAAGTTGGAGCAGATAAGCTCGCCGAGGTGAGCGGTTCTGGTTGAACAGCTTTCTGAGCTGCTCTTCGTCGGCCGCCATCTGAAATCCATCAGCGTCGGTTCTCATGGCTCAAAGGCGTTCTTCCAAAACGCCTTTGATGCTCGCACGTGAGAACGTTATGCAACCCTTATTGCTTTTTTTAAGACATTACCTGATGTAGCTCTGTTAACCCTTTCACTCGTGATTGGTTTGGAGGGTTTCCTGGTGTAGGAAGCTGATTATTACAGTAACTGGAGGCTAGATTGAATGAACACAGACAGCCAGCTTGGTAACGTACATCTGGAGTCACAATACCATAAACCCACAAGCTAATGCAGAATAATCACCGTGATTGGAGCCGGCTGTGGGGACGAGAAGGAGGGATGTTGGTTTTTGGTTTCCTTTTTATGTAAAGTTTTAGATCTCAACTCTTTCGAGCACATCTTCCATTTCTGATAGACGTAATGATTCCATAAAGAAGATTCATTGGTAGTTGAAGCATTACTCTGCTACTTTTTAGCTGGAAAATGGAATTGTTCTTTATTAATCAGATGTATTCAGCCCAAACGCGACTCCCTACCGGTTTTGTTTTTTCACAGCAATCATAATTTAAATCTTTTTATCCTTCCAAAAATCTGAATTGTTCCTCTTCCATATGTTGGGTATTAAACTGAATACATATCAGATACAAACCTCTACAGCCATATCGCATGTTATAAGACTTCAATATCGTTGACGTTAGAGATGAGCCAAAATTCTGCAGCAGAAGAAGCCAGACGCTGTAAATCTGGGCTTAAAACAATGTCTGAAGCAAGCGGTGCCCAGTTTATCTTTCTTTTTTCTCAGCTTCCTTCGTCTTTTTCTGATCTTGTGACGATAGACACCCTCCCGTCGCTCGACATCTTTAAAATCCATTCACACACGGTGGCTCCTAAACGCAGCGTTATACTTTGTTTAATTTACCTCATTAGTCTGAACTTTGGGAATGTTGTCAACATCGTCCGAAATGTTGACTATGTAAACGTCTTCGTTGCCATTTTTCCTAGTGTATTTTACAAACATCTTTTTAAAGCCATATTTTATCAAGTACACGGAATTAGAGCAATGCTGATACTACTAAACAATCTCGGCAATATCCGTTCTTGGCTAAATGGCTGCCACAACAAAGAAAAGAGGAAAAAAATGCTTCACAAACCTTAGCTTTAAACTGTTATCTTTCTAATTTCCTGCAGCAGCTTGCGGTACTGCCATGCTAATATTGGCTATTATGTAATATTGAGGAGACTTTATTGTTTACTTTTTTTTTTTCATGATTTTTGTGTTATCAAAGGGTTGCCCTGGTGATCCTGGTCCTTCTGGGTCTATAGGTGATAAGGTAAGTGAAGTTTTATTTGATGACACTAGTTTTTACCATATTTTTAAACTTCCTACTTAGAAATAAAATTTACAAATATTGGCTATGGAAAACCTTTCGAGCTTTTAATTTATGCATTTTAATTACTCTTTTAAGATATTTAATTTCAGAGGGTGGTTCTGGTAAGAGTTGAGCTACTGATAGATGTTTTTTATGCTCTATATTCTGTTGTGAAATATAAATCAGAAGCTACATTTAAGTTTGATCTCAATGTGTTCAGGGTGAAAAAGGCCCCAAAGGTCGTCATGGTAAAATGGGGGAGCCGGGACGCCCAGGACCTCCAGGTTTACCGACATTTTATTTATGGAGGAACACTGCTGAGGAATGGGAAGCTTTTAAGGTACCGTTTGTCCTGAGTGTATGAAAAAAATGATAATAACAGAGTTGAATTGCTCATGGGAAATGCAGTCTTCCTCCAGGCAAAACCACTACCGCCTTTGTCCACCCTGGCCAGCAAAATCGACCAAAACTGAAACTGATCTTGATGTTGGTTTAAATAAGAGCACCTATAAATATCCTGGAATTTGAAGATGTAATAAAATCTTGTTACTTTGTGCAGTTTACTGATGGCACTGTTTGGCCTCCACATCTCTTGACGTCATGTTCTTTAAACCGGCTTTCAATACCTTTAAAAGTGTAAACCGGTACCAAGTCCTACTGGAATATAAAATCAGCATCGTCGTACAATTTATCAGCAGAAGAAGGCATAAAGTTCTCAAAAACAGCCCAGTAGGTGAAACTGGAGTCTGACATTTGTTAATCTCCCACAAACCCTTTTAGTGTCGTCTGACAATCCTCCTAACTGTTCTGTTTTTTACTCAGCAGATCTTTCTCCTTCCACTAAACTTTCTGATAATAGAATCTGCTTTTTAATGGATTTTTGGTGTTGACCTTTCTTGTGTGCTGTCAAATCAGCGACCGTCCTCATTTATGACTGTAAAGAAAACCCCACAATATTGCCTTTTATAAAGAAAATTAACTTTTTTTGGTTTCATTTTCTGATAAAATGAATTTTGTTTTTCTATTGTTAGTACGTCAAAAATCATCACTGAACATAAAAAGCACCTAAAATGTAATATCTATGTGGAGAAATTATACAAACTCCTGAAATATAGTACATTTTTAAAACTAATAAAGATTTCAGACGTAAATGTCTTTTTTTGTTTTTTAAAAAGATAGAAAACTGATTTTTTACTTGTTATACATGTGAGTATAATAAACGGAAACCTTTACTAGTCTTCTTTGAAACATTAGGCTTTTGAATATTACTCGAACTCCATTTATTTGTGCTTTTTCTGCAGTTTTTTTATGGTATGATTTCTGAGAGATTTGTCTAAATCTGGACACATAAGGTCTCCAGACTTTGTGTAAAAACATGGTGTGTACAGTTGTGCGTGCAAGCCAACGTATTGCAGTCATGTGTTTCACCTCTCCGCGCCGCTCGCAGCTGTAACTTGTATAACGCACACGGCGTGATGGAGAACCGCAGCTTCATCACGGAGCAGGGATGACAGAAACGGGGTCTGTTTGTGGTTTTTACGATGATTTCGATGCTTTTAACTCTGATCCCTGCTAACGTTTTCACATACATTCACAAAAATATGATTTATCTGCAGGAAATGGGAAAATGTTTGTGCGTGTTTTTAAAAATGTGTTCTGTTTGTTCTTGCAGCAAAGTAATTTATACCAATTACTGTCCGTTGGGTGGCATGTAAGTATGATGTGAAACTACTGTCTGTTTCTTCAATAACATTAAATTGTCATGTTAGTTGTTGTAAAACTAGTTTCTTTTTTCGGTGAGCTTGCAGACTAAGGAAGGACCTGCTGGACCACCGGGAGAGACCGGCAGACCTGGCATACAGGTACCAAAAAAAGACTTGGATGTTCAAATCTCAGCAGTTGGAAAATTAGTGTGCTCTTTTCAACGATCCTCATTTTCTTTAGGGTCCAGCCGGTGAACCTGGAGAGGAGGGACAGCCAGGGATGCCAGGAGAAATGGTATACTTTAAACACTAAACTATTTGTATATATTGCTACAAAAAAATTGTTTTGTTTAGGTTTATGCATTTAGCAGATGCTTTTATTGGAACGACTTACAAAGTAGACACAATATTAAAGTTGCCATCAATCTGACCAATCTGACTGAAGAGATAGAGGGAAGAAGAGAAACCGTAGTAGACGAGGGCGTATACAGGTGTAAGAGTTAGGATTGGAGATGCTCTTTCAAAAGGTGGGTCTTCAAGAGTTTCTTCAAGATAGACAGGGAAGCTCCCGTTCTTGTGGCTCTTGGTAGATCATTCCACCATCTTGGAACAACACAAGAAAACAGTCTGGATTATTTTAAGCTTGGTGTAGGCACTGCTAGACAACAATCTATTGATGACCGAAGCGACAGAGCTGTGACATAAGCCTTTAAAAGAGTATTCAAGTAGATGGGAGCCGTACCTTTAAGCGCTTTGTAGGCTAGCATCAGGGACTTGGATTTGATGCAGGCAGCCAGGGGTAACCAATTCAACTCAATGAACAGAGGGGTGACATGAGACTTTTTCGGCTGATTGAAGACCAGACGCGTCGCCGCGTTCTGGATCATTTGTAAAGGTTTTACCGTGCAACCTCGGAGACCAGTCAAGAGTGCGTTGCAGTAGTCAAGGCGGGAGATGACCATCGACTGCACCAGGAGCTGGTTGGCATGTTGGGTTAGGTATGGCCGTATGTTTCCCATGTTTAGTAATGTGTGTTTTATTTAGCAAAAAGTCTTTCATGGCGTAAAGAAGTGCTTTTGGCTGCAGTTAAACACCTCAAGTATTGAAGTTGGTAATTTTACGTTTGTGTTCATTTGCAACATTTTTTAATTATTTTTGACATTTTTATCAGTCCATTGTCTTGTGCCTAACGGTGGTAGAGAGGCCTTGACTTCCCTCTGGCCTGGACTGGCTGTTCTGCGGGAACCCTGAGGCGCTGATCCAGGCCGTCCTACCTCCAGAACATCCTGGGGTTTCTCCAAGAGTTGATCGTTTTCTTGTTCCTAGACTTTCCTAAACTCTCGAGCATACTTTCTGTAAATTCTCAGACAGCAAACGCTGCTAAGGGTTCAGATTGAGGGGTTTTGTCACATGTTAAGTTAATCAGCTTAGTTTCAAAAGTGATAAATTTTATGAAGAAGCTGTTACAATGTGTTTCAGATTTGGATAACAAATGTCTTAGGGGTTTAGTTTATAAAAAGTTATTATTGTAATATTCAAAGAAAAAAACTAATGAAATAGTATTTTTATTTTAAACTATTCTATTCTACTCCATTTATTTTTTCCATTTAGTTTCTATATTTAAATGTAGATTTTTAGATTTTGTCTTATTGATTTGTTTAACTTTTTTATGAATTCATTTAACAATTTTAACTTTGTTTTTGATTTATTACCTGACATATTAACTCCCACTCAGGAATATTTTGTTCCCCCAGGTTATACTTATTGATTGGTTCCATTGGTTTATGAAAATATTTCCTATCTTAATAAATCTATCAATGAATATTGATTTTTTCAGACGATTTTTTAGAAGTGTGTACTTATCATATGTTTTCACCTTTCTTGCAGAAGAACATTTGTTAGGTCAGACACTGATGTTGGACAAGATGATCTGACTTGCAGTCTTGGTGTTTAAGCAAATCAAGACTTTCCACAGCAAACTCTATCTTCTTACCTGTTACAGTGGCACTTCAAGGGTATATAGTTTGTTGAATGTTCAGTTTATGTTGTGTTGTAGGGTGATCCAGGACCCAGGGGGCCTCCAGGACGACCCGGGGCGCCAGGAAGAGATGGGGAAGATGGAGCAGATGGTCAGCCCGGGACACCTGGTCCTCCTGGATCACATGTGGGCACCTATTGCTTTTTAACCTGTTAAAGAGGCCAAAGAATAAACCAATAGGACGATGGTTACTGTCATTTATTCATGTAAAATCTCTATCAGGGACCATGGGGGCACAGAGGAGAACGAGGACCGAAGGGAGAAAAGGGTGATGAGGTAAGAATTTAACATAATTAATTTGATTCTTAAACTGGTTAGAATTGAAATGCCCTTTAAAGGTTTAAGTTTCCTGCTAGGTAACAGCTTAGTGTAGCTTTAAACATAATAAATATATTTTTCTCCCCGTATTTATCAGTTACTGCAGTTTTGACTTGAATCTTCCCGACTAACCCTCATCCGCCATAAACGAAAATATAGGATATTACCGTAGTTCTTACCGTAGATAAATGTAAAGTTTCAGAAAAGCAGATTTGAGGAAACAGAATAACCAAACTGGTATAGTCAGGAAAACCTTGGGAAAATAATTCCCAAACTTTACTCTTGAAGCATTGTTTAAACATATTGATGCTAAAAAGCACTGGTTGTGTTATTTTTTAATTGTTATTGTTTTGTGTTTCTCACGTATAAAGCATACAAACAAATCTTCCTTGAAGCCATGACATGCCTTTCTACCTTTCTGTCATAGTGACCACTCGAGGAGTAAATGGACAAATGGCTATCCAGTTAGCTAAAAACCTTATTTAGCCCCAATATCTGTTGGGCTAAATAACTCTAGTCTAGCTGTCTAACTAGCAAGATAGATGACTATCTTTCTAGCTATCTAGTAAAATGGCTGTTTAGCTAAATAAAAAAGCTATTTGTATCTTTAGGTAGACCAATAGATACTTATCTTGCTAGCTAGATAGTGAGATAGACATCTATCTATCTAGCTAAATGACTATCTGATTAGCTAGAAAGATATCTATTTGTGTCGTTAGCGAGACAGATGGCTATCTATCTTGTTAGCTAGATGGCGAGATAGCTACCTATCTAGCTAAAAAGCTATCTGTTTAGCCAGATGAATAGCTATCTGTTTCATTAGCTAGACAGATGGCTACTTATCTTGCTAGCTAGATAGCGAGATAGATGGGTATTTAGCTAGCTGTTTATGTAGCTAGGTAGCTACTTTTAAAGCACAGTAAACATTTAAAACAGTGTTTTTAAATGTAAAGATCACATAATTAATGTTATGCTCGTTTTAAGCTTAATGCTGCGTTCGTTTAATCATTCCAAGCCGACTCGGATCTCGGACATGACGTTACGTTTCCACTTCAAGCGTTTTATTAAACTTTCCGACGTCAGACTCGGTAGACATGAAAAACACCAGGAAAGCAGTTATTGCGGTAGCACTAGCCAAGTATCAGGGGCTCCAGTCTTGTTTATTCCCCATGCGATATTCACTTAATTTCATTGTTTTTCTTCTGCTAGCAATCCTTTAGCAACACCAGTTTTAACATGTTTTTGCCACAAACATGGACGCAGGAAAAAGAAGTCATATGAATACCTGAAATCCTCATTTAAACCAACAAAATGGTCGAAACATAATGAAAATCAATACTTGCAAGTGACACTGGGCGCAAACATCTGGAAATCCAAGTGGGAAATTTTCCTCGGTCTCTTCGGAGTTATCCGAGAAAGAAAGAAAAACGTCCAAGTTTATTTCGGACGTCTGATTCGGATGGATAAACGAACGCACCATTAGCTCTCAAATGTTAATCTAAAGCAGTTATAAACTGCTCTGATTGGAAACTATGAACTGTATGGTTTGGTCGTTCTGTCGGCTAGTGATTAACACTGTATGTCTGTGTAATTTTAGTAAAATGTAAATTTTATTGTTACATTTTCTGTATTGTTTTACTGTTGTATGAATATTTTGCATCAATCAAGGGGACTGCAGAGGTGAATTAGCTAATGTTGTAATCTAGTACAGCGCATCAAAGGGTGACATTTATGTTTGAGATGTAAAAGTACACTATTTATATAAAGTGTATTCAAATTTTTGGTTTGGCTTATATGTTTGTTGCTAAATAGGGAGACTACTTTAAATATAAGACATGGTACTTAGCATCATTATAGCATTTTTCTTATTTTTTAAGGGTCTAGTCGGGGATCGGGGCCCGACGGGCGAGACTGGTGAACCTGGTGAGAAGGTAAAAATAATTAAATTCATTCTTTTCTGTATGTAGATTTTTTGGTCATGGCTAGTAAAGCAGGTTTTTTGCGAGATTTGGCAGAGTTGACCTGGCATAGTGGTTAGTTGCATAAAAATGGTGCAATGATTGAACTTACCTATATTTAAGACTAGAGAAGGAAATTTTGACCATTCAAAAGTGAAGAGTTTTAAAATTAATTCTGGGTATTTTGTTTTTGTTGTTTCAAACAGGGAGCAGCTGGTTTGCCTGGTCCACCTGGTCCTGTTGGATTACCAGTGAGTGTCTGCTAATAAATAAACTCCTGTAGTAGAAAGGAATCTCAGTCAAGTATCTAGAGATTTATAACTCCAATACCTTTGGCTCTTATGCCACAAACCTTTAAAGTCCCGGGGGAAAAGTTTTTTTTATTTATACTTTCCGAGGAATGATATGGAAAAACCTTTTATCAAAAAGTGGAGACTGCTTTAAATTGTCTGAAGTTTTATTACTTTCATGAAAGAAGAACATAAAACTGGGTTAGCAATCGAACAATTTTCTATTTGTACAATTCTCACTCTATAGAAATGCAAGCATAACATCACTTCCTTTAGTTTGTCATCTAAAGAAAAGTCCCGAAACGAACACCCTTCCTAGATAGAAAGTAGACACATTATTTGCTTTACCATCCTGTTTTCCCATTATTCTTTACTTTAGAATCGGTTTCTTGGTTATGCAAGTAAACGAAACTGTGAAAAATCTTCTTTAAGCATAAAATTTATAAAAATCCACTACAGGAGAGAGACTGTAATCTGTTGAAGTACTCTTGAGCAATAGTTACCTGAGCTTTCTGAAGACTTTCCTTTGGCCCTTCTTTGGTCCAAAACTTGTACATAAACCTTAGATCATGTTTTTTTGTGAAGTGATGACATCTAGAACAAAAAAATAAATGAGTACAATTAAAAAATAAATAAAATATTTCAGTAGATTACCAGAATTTGATTGCATGTCTTTTAAAATTAGAAACAAGAATCTAATAAAGACCTTAAACAACCCCCGGGAGATTCAGTATCTGTTGGCTTAACGTTTTCACCCAATAACCATTATTCTTGTATTGCTTTTTGTTTTTATTCATCAGTGAAGCTGCATTGTTGTTTTGATAATTTCATAGATTAAGACGAAAAGAGTCCATAAGTCTAAAATTAATTGTTGACATTGGTTGATCCATTGACAGTCCCCCCAGGAAAAACACGGGCAAAAATCCTTGATTTTGTGGTGAATTCTGTGCGATTTCGTCCCGTTTTCTGCGATGAAAAGTGCGAAACTATGCAGAAAATACATGGAAATTGTTGTCTATAAATGTGGGAAGAATAAACATGTTTCTCCCTCATATAGTAAGAAGCTCGAAGTAACTTTTGGACCTTCATAAAATATTTTCAGAATATTTTGTGATCATACGTCGACTTACGGCTCCTTGAATGACGCTTCTGTCATGACCCAAGATCAGATCTTTAGGGATCTTTCCTCAACTTGACTCTTTTGTAACTAAAAAGGCTTAAACAGGCCCATGAATGACCTGGATTTAGGTTTATCGGCCACAAAACTAATAATGAATTCCAGTTAACTGTTGTTTAAAGCAACACTAAGTAACTTTTCAACTTTCATAAAATATTTTTATAGCTTTTGTGATTATATGTCGACTTACAGCTCGTTGAATTATACCTCTGTCATGGCCTGAGGGGGTCCGTATCACTTCCAATGGCACTAAGCAACTTTGAGGTGGGTGGCAGGAACCCTGCCACACAAAACAACTACAAATGTGCTGACTGCTTTACGGCATACGTCACTGCCCCGATTTCTTATTTTTAAAATCATGATATGACATTGTTTCACCACAATTAGATTCACCACCTCATTGCTATTCATCCTTCACACAGACACTGGAAACAGAAATGTACTTCAATCCAACTGCAGGCGAACGGGAGATCAGGATTTTACCACACTATGCGCTGGTGGTCATGGGAAATGCAGTCTTCCTTCAGGCAAAACACTACCGCTTTTGTTCGCACTGGCCACCAAAATCAACCAAAACTTCTTTAGTGCTGTTTTAATGTAACCTATAACATACTATGTGCGTGACTGGAAAAGTATAAAATATGAACATTGCTTCGTTACAAAATACTGCAGTTACTTACAAAGTTCAGTCCATTTGCTTATGTGTGGGGTTAATGTCAGTCAAAAGTAAGAAAATAAAAATTATTTGAAATCTCTGCCAAAAAATATGGGATCAGTAAAAACTTCTGCGCTTTGATGCTATTTATGCGGTAAATATGCAGGTTTTTAAGAATTATGCGGATGCCCGCATATTGTGCGTCCTTTCCTGGATTTTGCGGGATTTTCTGCAATCGCAGAATCGTGTTTTTCTGGAGGGACTAAAGTTTTAGGTTTTTGTAAAATAATATTTGTATGGATGGAAAGAAAGTAAATAATTACTTACTGCATTTTGTGATTTGCTTACATTTATAATCTTCTATGCAGGGGCACCAGGGGGTCCGAGGTGGAGAGGGAGCAGAGGGACCCATCGGTCCTGATGTGAGTGAAACAGACGTTTAAACTCATCAACCCGACAGAGAAAAAGTTAGAAAATATTGTCATACTATTAAGGATTTTTTGTAATTTTGTCAAAAATGATCCTGGTTTGTTTTGTTGCTCAGTAAATCTGGATGTTTAAGCCAGTGTTTTTCAACCACTGTGCCAGGGCACACTAGTGTGCCGTGGGTGATCGTCAGGTGTGCCGTGTAAATTATCCAATTTCACCTAATTGGTCTAAAAAGATTTTTTGAAATAATCTGCAAATGATATGCCAATATGCCATTTTCGAGTGTCTGTGTTGTAGTAGTGAGTAGCGGCGTAATCCTGTAATTTCCTTATCACTAGATGACAATAGGTATATAGCATACATTAAAATAAGAGATAAAAATAAATTTTTGTGTTTATTTGATTCATATTCAAGACACTTTTATAAGGATTACTTATATTTAATATATTACATATTTAATATATAAAGTATCATTTGTTTACATTTTTGGTTGGTGGTCTGCCTCGTGATTCTTTCAATGAAAACAATGTACATTGACTCAAAAAAGGTTGAAAAACACTGGTTTAAGGTGTAAGTAATTTAGCATATGTAGAATAACATTAAACATCATTAATAAAACACTAGTCGTTAACATAATGAGCTAACAAGAAAATGCAAATTCTAAAAGACAGATTTACATGTGCCTTGCCTAAGGGCACATCAACACGTGGCATCAGGAAACTAAAATCACATTCACAACTTTGCGATAAACAAAACATAACCTGGCTGAGTAAAAGTGTCCTCAGGCTCACAGTTTAATATGGTGGAGGATCCGTGATGCTGTGGGATCGAAATAATTTAACGTCTGCTGTTCCATGTCTTCCACCAGGGGGACAGCGGTCTGGATGGCCCCCCAGGCCCCCCAGGGCCACCAGTAAGAAAACACTTAAGTAACAAATGTGTTCTTGTTGTATTAAAATAATTACACAATCACACAATCATGTTCTTACCTGTTTTTTTCAGGGGGCGCCAGGTTTGACTGGACAAGTTGGTGCACAAGGAGTTAATGGCTCGAGGGTACAAAATATAAAATATTACTTTTTTTTTAAATTGCCTTCAGGTTTAATATAATCTCCGACTTCAGCAGCCGTTAACTGTTTTATTACTATTATGAGCCTTCATGTGTATTTAGAATCAGAACGTTAGAATCAAAGATTTATCATCTCTTATCCTTTTGGAGGAAGTTTAGTATCTTCACTACATTGAGGTCTGGATTTGGACTACGACATTGCAGCATCGTAATTAATTTGTTTTGCATTCATTTTAATTTAGATTTGCTGTTTGGGATTCAGTTTGTCACTCAACGTTAGTCAAAACCCTAGTTAACAAAGCTTTTGCCCTGATTGAGGTCATCAATAAAGGGATTAAATCACCCCATAATTTTTTCTAACCAGTCGATAAAGTCCTTTTCTTTCCTGTGAAGTTTTTGTGCTAATGGAGCAGAATATATTGTTATTTACAGTGGACCTCAGTAGCAGTGCAGATTGGGCCACACAGTCCTCTGTAATAGTTAATACTTTAAAACAACGCTGTAAAAAGGGCATAACTAATCGTTTTAATAGTTAAAACACCAAGCATATCTCAGTATGCATAAGTGGAGAGTGTCTCAGTGCTAATTCAAAGCTAACTTTCACGGTCTTCTGTCTCCGTTCTTGGGCTGATATATATATATATTTTTTTATATTTATATATATATATTTTTTTTTTATTTTTTTTTTCATGAATATATAAAATAAAAAACTTTATACGTCTTTCCAGTTGAATATTTTTATTATAATAAATGTCTCATGTCAATGTGTCACAGAAACACAAAATTCAACAGTTTGACCTGAATCTCCAAATTTGGGAAACGTCTTTCTTCCTGTGTAAAATGTTGCTTGTTTCTTTCTAGGGTGAAATGGGACCAGCTGGCGTCGTAGGCCCCCCAGGTCCTCAGGTAGAACGCTTAGCTTAATTATGTACTCATGAACTCAGCTTTTTGCATATGTTTGAATTCTGGGTTAGACCTAAAACGCCTTACGTACTTTCGACCAGGGCCCTCCTGGTTTGGAAGGACAGATCGGACCTCCGGGACACAGAGGAACGCAAGTGAGTACAGATTTTTGAGACTGTTGCCGTGTTCAACTTTCTGCTCGGGTTAAAAGTCCCTCTATGTGCGTCCCAACAGGGTCACCCAGGATGGATGGGTTCTGCTGGGCTCAAAGGAGATCCTGTAAGCTTTTCCCATAATTTTAAATCTGCTTATCATTTTCATGTGGTTTTGATTTAAAGGGAAGGTGGAGGAAATAGTTGCATGTGAAAGCACAATCAACTATGTTACCTGCAGTTGTTATAAAACAAAAAATGGTTTAAATACCAAAAACTGAAGTTCCACAAACAAAAGTACTCCCAAGACAAAGCCATGGGTGCCAACAGGTGGTTGGATTCTAAACAACCCAATAATTTATTAAAATGTAGACGTTATCAGCGTCATAAATAAAGCGGGAAAAACATCGCAATCTTTCCAATTGGGTTCCAAACTACCTAAAATATACTATTACTGATCTTAAAAAACACATGTTGTTAACCTTAATTGGCAAAAAAAAGTCACTTATGATTAAAAACCAACATTGCAAATCATCCTGAAGATTTAGTTTGTATTATTCCTAAACACGAAAATCGACAGTGCTTTTACTCTAAAATAAAATAAAACAGACAAGATAACAATAAAGATACAACAAAAAACAAAACCTCTTTAAGTATAAAGTATTATGATACAAATTTGGCTGGCAAATAATGCCTTTAGCAACACATGGTGGTGGCAACATCGTACTGTGGGGATTGTTTTACTCAGAAAGGACTTGAACGCTGGTCAGAGTCGATGAAAAGATTAAAAAAAAAAAAAAAAAGTAAAGTTCATACATGATGAACGGAGGGAAAATTTGTCCGAGGATGTAAAAGACTTGAAACTTGGGTGCAGGCTCTGCTTCCAGCAGGACAGAAACGGTAAACATGCGGCCAGAGATATTATGGGATGGCTTTGATTAAAGCAGTTTCATATTTTATGTTGGCTTAATAAAACTACAGACTTAAATCTTGCTGACAATCTGTTGTAAGACTTGAAAATTTATGTTTCTCAGACAAAGTATCTATTTTCAGACTCATGGGGCCTGAGGATAAATGCTAGCCACACTTTTCAGATTTTTATTTGTGTTTTCTTTGTTATAAAAACGCATTTTCACTTAATTGGGTGTTTTTCTATGAAAGTACTCTGTCATGTTGCTCTTGTAAAACCTAATAATAATTTTTATTTTAATTTGAAAAGCAAATTCTATAAAAGTTTATCTTTTGGTTGGATTCTAAACAAATGAAATTTATCACAGCGTCGAAAAACCGTGTCTCTTTAAACTGAAATCGTTTGCTGACCATTTTTGTTTTACATTAACGTCACCATGAAATACACTGGATCGTTCCAGGGGGAGTGAATACTTCTACAAAGCACTTTAATTCTCATATGCAAACCTTCTATAGTTTTTTTTAAGTTTTAAAAAACGCTTAATTGCTTTATATTTTCCTTCACAAAAATCTTTGTGGAGTGGAACTAAAATCTTATTTCCTGTCGCCTTTGCTGTTAATAATGTCTTTTTCTTTAGTTTCAGCTAAAATAGATTCATTAATGAGCTTTTATATGTTACAGTTATTTATAGGTGGCTTAATTAAACAAGGATGTTTGAGGAGGACATCAAGTTACCTTTAAAAAAAACAAACTAAAAAAATTAGACTATCATGAAAAAGTTGTTTAATTTGTGGTACTTTTGTAGATCATAGATTCAGGGCCCACAATTTAAACAATTGAAAGTGTTTACTCAACATATTTTCTGCTTCCAGCTCATAAACCCCACAAAAACAGGAAATAAAAATATCAGAATACTTTTACTAAGAAATCTGTATAAATCTGTCTGTGTAAAGAAATAAGCAACACCTCAGTTCGTTCAGTATAAATTTATTGCTTTCCAGTTTTCTTAACACATTCATTCATTCATATTCTTCGTGTTTGTCAACAGGGGCCTGTTGGGCCAGTGGGGCCTCGGGGGGATCCTGGTTCCGAGGGCCCGATGGTGAGACCAGTTGCAAACAACCAGTTGATTCACAGTTGTTTTAGCGAAACCTTATAATAAACATAGATTTATTTATTTTTTATGTCTGTTTTTTGTCTCTTGAGTAGGAATGATGTAGATGATCTCACGCTGACATCTACTGGTTAAACTCTGTTAGTGGATCAGAAATTAATAAACAACTGCAATGTTTGTTCATTTTTCTTCCTTTTTTTTAATAGTTCCTAAATTAAAGGTGTGTTTATGCTTTGGTCTGTTGATTAATTCCTGTTAACTGACATTTAAACATCTTCTTTTTACTATATTGTTTTTACATTTGCAAGTTATTTTTATTGCTGGTATTTTTATTATTCTTCTATTTCGAGTCTTTTGTCCCCATTTTTTCCAGGGTTTGCCCGGGAGACGAGGTCACATGGGTTTTCCAGGAGTCGGGGTGGGTGATGATTCGGGATCTAACCATGTTTCTATTACACAATCTGCTTGATTGAGACTATATAGATTTTTTTGTGCTGACAGGGAAACAGAGGACCTGATGGGGACAAGGGGGACACAGGATCTAAAGGCGACAAAGTAATAATATATCATTTTTACGGCTTTATTTTGGTTCAAAGTGAGACTTAAAAAAGTAAATTTATGAATATTTGTTGTTTTTGCAATTTTTTATTTTTTCTCTCCTTTTTTATTCATGCATTTTTTGTTGCCCGGATGGAATTGGGTAAAAGGGCCTTTGTTCATTCTGCACCTCATTTATGAAACAAGCTACAGAAAGACTAACTGAACTCATTTCTTTGAGCACTTTTAAATTGAGAGGTATTGAGGCCAATCCCATAATCTACACTTGTTTTTCATACTGTGTTTATATGCTCTGTTTTTTACTGTGTAAATATGTAACTGTATTTTGTGTTTGCTGCTGCGTCTTGGCCAGGACTCCATTGGAAAATAGGCTTTCAATCTCAATGTAATATTTCCTGGTTAAATAATAAATAAATAAAATCTATTTATCTATTTTTACTTTAAACGACTTAAAGAACTTTAAACATTGTTTTATTTATCAGTTAATTCTTTACAGTTTTTTTTGTTTTTTCTCATCATTTGATTTTTTTAATGTATTTATTAAATTATGATTCAACGAATACTTATCAAGTAATTTATAATTTTTAATATGTTTGAATTTATTTATTTTAGTATTTAATTAACGTATTTACTTACTAGCTAAATAAAGCTTATTTATTGAATTAGTATTTTTGTAAATTTATGTTCATTTATGAAAGTCTATTGTAATCATTGTATCACCTTTATTTATTTTTTATACATTATTAATTGGTATTCTTGATTGATCACTGCATATACTGTATATATATATATATATATATATATATTCCACTGGTCCTCCTTGATATGGTGAAGTTGACGTTCTTGCTTCAACTTTTAATGCTATTATATATAATAGCATTAAAAGTTTCAGGTCTGTCCCAAACAACTCAACCTGCTCTGTTTAATGCAGAAATGCAGCGAGGGATTTATCTGGGACAGAAAATCCTACAAACTATCGTATTCCTTTTTTATGTAGGAATCTGGTTTATGGACAAGTCTTCACTGTTTTGTAATGTGAAACCAGTTCATTGTTAATTTTCTTTGTCTTTAAGGGAGTTCAAGGGGCAGAAGGCATTAGGGGGCCTCAGGGAGAGAGGGGCCCCATTGGTTTGCCAGGCTTTCCAGGTTTCAGTGGCCCTTCTGGCCCCAGAGGTGCTGAGGTAAAGTTTGAAACACGGCTTTAATAGGTACAACAAACTAAAACAGCGTTATTAAATTATGATGAAATGGATATTGACCTATCAAGTAATTATTTATTGATGTCTCAGAATTGTCCAATCAAAGTCGAGACCAGAGTACAGCTGACAGCAATTACAGTTTCTTTTCAAGCGTGCTGCTCTAAATACAGATTAAACAAAAAATTGTTGAGAATTGTTTGTGAAAACGTTAAAAGGGAATAAAAACTTTCTTTTCTCTTTAGTTTCTGAATTCATTTTTAATACGGCTACTGCTTTTATCAACAGGAATAACTTCCAAAACCCCCTTCAACTGTTGTCTCTGAGGTCTTACCTGAAAGGCATAACCTGTTCTATTTTTAGTTTCTGGAAGAGAAAACCAAGATTACTGATTCGATATGTTCTCATTCAGGGGACGGATGGTGAAACGGGCCTGAAGGGGAAGCAGGGCAGCCTAGGAATGAAGGTCAGTGATGATTTATGAGCAGGTCTAACCCACCGCTGCAGCGTGAACTCACCACAAAATATCCAGAATGGATATCGAATGGATATCTTTTTTTTTCCACCCCGGATGCTCTTAATCTTCACTTTTAACATTTCACGGAACAAAAACAGAAACATCTTTTGCCCATTTATCTTTGAAAATTTGTCCAATATCATCCAGAGCTCCAAAATACTTTCCTTTTCTCTCTTTTCTTGAGCTGCAGCTTTTATCTCATCTTTAAGGTCTGAAAACTACGATGGCTATTAGTGTCGTGATCAGTGTTGTTGTTCTCTGTTAGTTTGCTGTTTAATTTGTTGTAGTTGCTTTGTTTTACTTTATCATTAGTAATTGTTTTCTTTAGGTTATTTTCTATTTTGGTTTAGTGTTTGTTTTTCTTCTTTTCTGTGTTCTCTGTGTTTTCTCTCATCATTATCACTCACACCTGTTTAATTATCCAATCAACATCTCCACCACTCCACCTCCTGCTCCTCAGTATTTAAGCCTGGTTTACTCATCCACTCACCGCTGGATCGTCTCTTCACTTCCCGTCTCTCTGCTCCATTTGCTGCCGTTTCCTCACAGTCTCCCCGTAATCCTTTCCCCCTCCTGCTCGCTGGTTCTCTGTGCTGGTTCTCTCTCCATCATCTTCCTCCTCTGGTCCCGTCCTAATTCTTTTATTTATGGTTTGTTTCTTTGTAGCCTCAGGTTCTCCTCGCGCCCCTTTGTCGTTTGTTTATGTCATGCGCATCCCTGAACCGTTCCGCATTGCCCTTGCTCCGGTTAATGTTCTGTTCATTATTCATCTTAAATAAATCCCTTTTCTCATACAATTCCACCTCTGCTTGAGTCGTTATCTCAAATCCTGACAAATAGAGGAAGTGGGTTTTGGCTTTAATGAACCATTTCTGTTAAATCAAGTCATTTATGTTGAATGTAAAGGTGAAGTGGTACGACAATAAAATATCCTTGAATCCCTGTACCTAATGGTGGTTATAAGCTGTTTTTTCATTTGTTTATCTTTCTTTTTTCATACCAAAATCAAAAAGACTGACTTTTAGTTTTAATAATACAGTATAACCAGCAGAAAGCAATATCAGTTTATTTTGGAATGAACATACAAATCCAATGTATTGATCAATTAACTTTATTCATGTATCTGATTTGAATCATTTCATTTCCTATTGAATAATCAATTATTACGCATTTAAAAAGTTACATTTTATTCAGCGTAGAGACATATTTGTAATCAATGAGGGGGATGAAGTCAAAAAAAATGTTGAGAAAAGCTCAACTGTTTATTTGATTATATACTATTCTGTGCACCACAAAAACAGAAAAGTCAAGTTGTTTGACTCTGATTACCCTAAAAAGTGAAGTTATGTAAAAATATTCTGCAGCTTTGATTATTTGATATGAACAGAGTAAAAAATATATAACAACAATTTTGTTAAAAAGGATTTCTTTCAGTTTTTTCCTTTAATTTTTCAAAACCTTTTTGGATGGATTGATGGAAGGATAGATTTATTTAATCTGACATCAAATCAGGCTAATACTCTGACCTTCTTGAAGGGAAACAGAGGACAAGATGGACGACCTGGTAAACCTGGGCCAAGAGGGAACAAGGTTAATCTGACAGAAAATATGCAGAAATAAATTTTCATTTGATCAAACTGACATGTATGTATGGTAATAATGGATCCATGTAATTTCCATGTAATTCTTGTGTATTTTCAGGGTTTACCTGGACTCAGGGGTCACCCTGGCCAACCAGGCCCATGGGTAAGTCTGCAGTTCCACAAAGCTTTGGCTGTGAGTTAAAAATTATATTGTAACTTGTACAGAAAACCCAGGAGCTTTAGTTTTCCAGATTTTTCTAATTGGAAACCCATAAAACACCAGCACATATTGGGAATTAACCAGTGAAACGATCAGGGACGGCAAAAAACACAAGGAGCCACACATTGCGCATGATAAAAATTATTTTACGTTATTATTGTGGAACGTATTCAACCACTGTTCATTTCTTTACAGCTTTTTAAAGACCGATTTTCTTTATTTAAAATTATATGGTTCAGCTTTCTTGAAGATCCATCTGGGGTTGCTTTTTTTTTCATTTTTTCTGTCCAGTCCTTCTAGGAAACTATTGCAGAATTATTTGCCATCTGCAAAAATATAAGAATGCAGAGAAATAAAAGATGAAATGTCAGACGGACATTATCTGAAAACCCCCCTAATAAAATCAATGAAGATCTAACATGACCTTAGAGAGCAATCTTTTTCTTGATCTTTGTCCAGATCCTTAAAGTTAAGATAACAAGGGAATCACCTTGTCGGATCTAAAATAACCTTTGACTTTTATTTCAATGAGGAGATTAAACTAAATAAATTGTCTCTGCTTTCCTCCTTGACAGATTCACAATTCAGTGATAAGTGGTTTTAAAGGGCATTAGGCCTTGATTTTTTTATATTATTTTCTTTTTGATTATCTTCAAGTTTTTAGTGAAAGCTGAACCTAAATTTTTCATTTGGATGAATCCGTCAGAAATCTGTCCAATACTCTCCCAAAAGGCTCACCGATCGTTAGATCGTTAGATAGCTGAGTTAATCCAGGAAGGAATAAACATCATGCATCATGAAAAATGTTGATGCTAGTGTTATTCCCCTGAAACCACCACAAATGGATGTGAAGTAGGTAAAGATTGAACTCTAGTTAAAGTAAAAACTGAATTAAGAGAGAATTAAAGACACTATTAGGCATCAGGTAGAATGCAGTGGTTGGCTAACTTATGCTAACTTGCTAATGCGCTTTTTATGTAGCGCTTTAGCATTTTTGCTAAGTTTAAAAAAATGTAGCACATTTAGCTTCCTCTCAATTAAGTTTTCCAGATAAATTCTGAAGCGCTAATGTAATATTTTTGTCAAATTTCTGTGCATAAATTTTAAATCTTTGTTTGAGTTTTGTTTGATTATTTAAGTGACAAGCTGCTTATATTTATGCTCTTATTTTCAAAGACCAGATCTGGTCCAAAGTATCACTTACTGAGGCACAAAAACACAAATATGTGCGCGTAATAACAAACTTGATATAGCTGAGGATCATATATTATTGTTATTTATTTTTTTTCTTTATTAATTTGTGTTTTGTTGTGGGCAAGTGTTTTTTTGTTGTTACATTTAACAGTTTGTGTGTTAGCATTAGCTTCTGCTAACTGCTACATATCTTCAACGCTTTAACATTAGCAGATCTAATATTAGTTGGTGCTTTAGGATAAGATTTACTCTTATTTCAACAAATTTTAAACAGTTTAAAGTATTATTATTATAATTTTTAGTAGTAGTAGTAGTAGATGTAGTAGTAGTAGTAGTATTTTGTTTCTCTGATGTTATATTTGGAAAGATCAATTTAGGAATCAATGTAAAACACAACAACGAACTAAGACAAAAGTATTGATGGCTTGCAGTGGAAAATCAGTTTATGAAGTAGAGTGTGGATACATAGCAAAGCTGTACACTACAGAGCAGCTTGCCTGTAATTCAACATGTTTATGTATTTAGCTGACGCGTTTATCACAGGCAACTTACAAATTAGGCAGTGGGGTCTGTGATGGAAAGCCTAAAGGCTTGATAATAAGTAACATTTCTGTAAAGGGACCTAGTCAAACTAAATAGTCAAACTAACCTCATCAAAGCAGTGGTAACAGAAAAAGGCACGGCTGGGATTTGAACCCAGGAAATACTGTTTACGAGCAGGACACTTTGACCAATGAAGCCACAGTGCCTTATGTGCCAAGTGAACTATGGGAGATGTCATCTGTCTATCGGTTAGTGTAGTTTAGGATCCTTGTCTGTCCCTACTGATTAGTCTTCCTGTAATCCACACCACAAATAACACAGTAAAATCTCGTATTACAGATAAGGTATATGAACATATACTGTATGACCAAAAAACAGAAAAGAAAAGAAAACAGTATTTCCTTCTGCAATCAAACAACACATTGATGGTTTGGCTGTTAACTCAAATACAAATTTGTTTTATTAGCCATAGACAGCGGAAAAGATTCATGAAGGCTTTCAAAGTTTAATATACGATAATAAATATACACTGAAAGCTTTTGGATCTCTGTATTTATGTCTTTTTCTGCTTGTTTTGTTTTGTTTTTAATTTGAAAATAACCCATTTGAGAGGAATTGTTGAGGGAAGGTAACAGATAAACATCATTTGTATGTTTGAATGCTCTACAGTAAGGTCGGCCCTAATGTTTTTGTTTTTCGGTTGATCGCTTTCAGGGCTACTCTGGGCTACCAGGACCGCAGGGACCAGAAGGAAAGCCTGGTACACAGGTTCCCATTCTCTATCATATTTAAATCCCATCACATCAAACATAATCAGTGGGTGAAAGACACGTGTGTGTTTGTTCCTGCCTAATTACTGAGCTGCAACCATTTTCAAGTCCTGCAGTGTGGAAATAGGGGAAATTATGCGTCTTAATAATTGATCTTTGTATTTGCTGAATGCTAATTTAGGTTGAGTCGTTCTGAAATGCTAATGTTAAAATGTTCTTAGTCACGGCTCAAGAATCAAGAATCAGTTTATTTATATAGCGCCAATTTACAACAGGTGTCGTCTCAAGGCACTTCACAGAAAATCAATTAAAATCAAAGATACATTCTAACAAATCAATTTGAAAAAGTTTCCAATCTAAGGACGGCTGTCTCTCAAGTTAAGTGAACGGATGTTTAATTTATTAAACACTCTTATAAACTGAGGTATACTTTACTTTTTATGATATAATATTGATTTTATTATTTCTTTTAAAGTCCCAACAAAAGCAAGACTTTGTTCAATAATGACACATTGATCTGAACAGTTACAAGATAATGTTCCTGTTTATAGTTTTCTGCATGTGTAAACAGCATTGCTCCCCTTTTTCCCTCCTTTTTTCAGGGTCTTCAGGGCGCAGATGGTGGTGCTGGCTTTACAGGCCCCCGGGTAAGACCGTTTTCTGATCTCCGATTTTTAACAGCATCCGTTGAGTCCTTCGACTAGGGCTGCGGGATTTAGCACAATAAAATCACATCGTTACAACTTTACAAGACACTACAGGGTAATATTACATGGTAGATTATAGATCTGAAGACACAGAACCAAGGTTTCCACAAGACAGCAGATCCTGTTACAAAGCATAAAGATTTAAAAACGGCTGATATAAAAATTGGTAGTTGTAGTTTAAGGGAGGATTGGAGTCTTTTAACCGAGCCCGTTCTCTGTCTGGGGTTGGATATTGATTCTCTCGCAAATATCTTATCACGGTTGAAATGAGACAATACTAACAAGCAAGCTTACCAGCCAGTTTTAATTTAATAGTTCTTAAAAACTAAATAAAGTATTAAGTACATTGGCTGATTTCTTTTCACTTTTTATGTAATATTCAAATGCTTTCACTTAAAGAAACACTAAGTAATTTTTCGACCTTCATAAAATATTTTCATAACTTTTGTGATCATACGTCGACTTACAGCTCGTTGAATGTGACCTCTGTCATGGCCCGAGGGGGTCCGTGTGGCTTTAACCGGCACTAAGCAACTTTGAGGTAGCTGGCAGGAACCCTTCCACACTAAACAACTACAAATGTGCTGACTGCTTTACGGCAAACGTCACTTCCACCGTTTCTTATCTCCAACATCATCATATGACATTGTTTCGCCATAATTAGATTCATCACCTCATCGCTATTCATCCTTCACACAGACACTGGAAGCAGAAACGTACTTCAATCCAACTGCAGGCGACCGGGAGATCAGGATTTTACCACGCTATGCGCTGGTGCTCATGGGCAATGCAGTCTTACTTCAGGCAAAACACTACCACTTTTGTCCACTCTGGGTCGCCAAAATTGACCAAAACTGAAACTTCTCTTGGTGTTGCTTTAACCTTTTTTATCGCCGTAAAAGAAAATACGTTTATGATTCAAACATTTAAATAGAAACAGAATACAATTAAACTAGAATTGACACTTTGATTTACATGTACATGATTACTATTTCTCCTTTTTCAGGGTTTTCAAGGCAATGCTGGTGAAAGGGGATCAGATGGACCGCTAGGTTCACCGGTACGCCTTGTTAACATGATCAGGTTATTTCACAGACATCCAACTTGGTTCAGGAGGTACTTAGCTAAACATTTGGGTGTTGTTGTAGCTCATATTAAATTTTTTTTTAACAGAGTTATTGTAGATTCTTATGGCAGTGGGCAGGAAAGATCACTTCTAACGGTCAGTATTACGGTTGTTATAAAGCCTCTGACTGAAGACACTCTGAGCAGATTTGTGAAGATAAAATGCTCAGGATTTTCCATAACACTTGATTTAAAAAATTAAAAAAACTTCAGGACTCACAATTTCAGCCAGACACCGCAGTTAATTGAAAACCCTCAACAAAAGCAGCAGGGAAACTGAATTCTGGCTCTGGGGGCGGAGGAGGGACGTCACTGAGAGACCGCAGTGAGGCAGCTTCAGGTTCACTATCCTAATCTGTAAGCAACACTCGCTGATCCAGGCACAGAACTTGGTTCAGTACCGTCCAGGAAGAGTTAGGCGGGAGGATCTGTGGGACAGGAAAGACTCGATAGACGGGGACACATAAACAAAGGCGACGTCCAGAACCCATTGAGTTATCTGATGTGAAGATGGCGAGACAGGGAAATCCATGAGGCAAAAACTTGATCGTGATGAGCTAGTATGGCCAGGAAAGAACAGTTGACATTTACTCACTCAAGACTTCTGATAATCTGGCACCGTCAGCCTGCCAGAGCGCAGCTTTTACAACTAGGAACATAGATGAAATGAAAGAGATGCATGCATAAAAGCTAAGCTAATCAGAGCAGTGGGGTGGAGAGTAAACCAAACTTTCTACCAGGGTATTAGAAAATTGGTGTAAACACTACCCAACCCCTGATCACACTTATCTTTTTTTCTTTCAGGGATCACCAGGGAAGACAGGACCCCCAGGCTTTCCAGGTCCACCTGGAAAAAAAGTGAGACCTCCATAACTATGCATTGTTGTTATGTGGTGAGATCCAATCTGTGCTTATCATATGGTGTGTGTTCTCAGGGTTTTACAGGGAAACCAGGCTTGGAAGGACCTCAGGGTCCAGTAGGCATGTATGTAAGTGATTCGTCAGCATCGATTCACTTTAAATGAAAATGATGTTTCTCTTTCTATTATGGAAAAATATGTGTTAAGAAATTGGGAATGAATGGTACTGGGAATGAATCAATTAAATGTATATTGAAAGTGATCATTTACTAGTTCTTGATTTTTTTATACAGGAGAAAAATCTAAAATTACCAACACTAAAGTTTTAATCTTTAAATAATTTTATTTTCTTGATTTAAAACAGCCAGCTTGTTACATGTTCCTGTTTTTGAAAATAACTAGGATAAAATGACTAAAAGCGTCAGAAAAGGTTATATATGTTCACATAGGAGGTAAATGGGACCCATATCCAACTTTTTTACGGCAGTCTGAACATCCAAGTTCCGATCTTTTCACTACCACCAAAAAACTGTATTTCTGCTACTTGCATTTGTGACATTAACTGAAATATATATGCAATAATTTTCAAAGCACCTACAGGCAGAATGGGCTTGTTCCGTTTTACCCAACTTTTGTGTTATCGATGTGCACCAGACGTGGTAAATCTGCTGAACCTAACCCTAACCCCAGTAATGTATAAACTGACAAATGAAAATATTGTTTTCAAGGTTAAATCTTTATTACTTGAGTCAATCAACTTAAATACAATGATTTTACCACAAAAAAAAAAAGGTTTACCAAAATTTGAAACCATGTTTTTGTTGTAATAAATGTGTTTCTGATCATTTATTGATTCAATCACAATCCGTACTTTTTTCTCCTAACAGGGTGTAATTGGAAATGCAGGCATGCGAGGGCTTCCAGGTTCTATTGGAGAAAGGGTAACTTACATTATTTAGCCCATCTCTACTGACAACTATATTCTATCTCAAAGGCTTATGTTTTGACAGGTAGTTTGTATCATACCCCCAATAAACAGCTGTCAGGGGGATTTAAGTTAGAGAGTTAGCTTAAACCTAAACTGTTTCATAGGCTAAGAGGGATACAGAGTATCAGATGGTTTAAACCTAATTACTTGAATATTAAGGTAGGCAACAGTTTAAGTAGTTGTTAGCATGACTTTATCTGAAAGTTTTAGTTTAATTTGATCTTAGCAGTATTATATTGAGCAGGTGTTCACCTGACTTAATATGCCCTTAGCTTGTGTAGCAATTACCCTATGTCTTGGCATAGGTATTCGTTAGCCTAAATGTTTGCTCATCAGATACCTTGACTGTTACCTTGTTACTGTTCACTTCAGTAGCTGTTAGCCTGTCCATTAGCGTAAGTTGCTGTTTTTTTTTTTGTTTGTTTTTTCATAAGTTGCTGTTGGCTTAAAATATTAGCTTACCAGTGACGTTTACTGTTTGCTTGAGTGGCTGTCCACCTAACTTAATTAGCTGTTAATCTGTGTAGGAGTTAGCCTATGCCTTAGCATCAGTAGTGGTTAGCTTAAATGTTAGTTTATCAGTGACCTTGACTGTAAAACTTGAGTTGCTGTTCACTTGAGTAGCTGTTAGCCTACCCATTAGCATAAGTTTTTGTTGGGTTAAATATTAGCTAATCAGTGACATTGACTGTTAGCTTAAGTGGCATGTTTACCATTTAGCCTTTGCCTTAGAATAAGTAGTTGTTAGCTTATCAGTGACTTTGACCGTTAACTTGACTTACTGTTTACTTGAGTAGCTGTTCTTGAGTGGCTGTCCACCTAACTTAATTAGCTGTTAGTCTGTGTTCTTGCTTTGGTCTCGACGAAGGCGGACGCTTTCTCTCTGTCTCCCGACCTTCCCCTTATTTGTCCTGTTTCAGCTCTGCCCTTTGTGTTTTTTCATTCTTCTTTTTTTTTTATTCTTTTTTGGAGCCTCTCGTTGCATATCTTGCGAAAACCAAAATATCCATCAGCAAGATGCCCCCTTTTTCTTTTTCTGAGGATGACTACGTTAATCTCCTTCAGAAACTCAACATGCTGGAAACCAAAATCCAACGACTAGAAGTAAATATGGAAATAAGTGCCGGTTACGATACAACTTTACCTCTTACTGCACATGATCCTGCTACCCGTCAGCTAATCAGCACGGGCAAGGAAAACCAGAAACAAGAGGATGTTTCTGTGAAAAACAAGACAAGTAATCTCTGGAATGTGCTCGGCGCTAAACCGAAGAGTAAGTCATCTCAGAGGAAGAAGAGAGATATCTGCAATGCGACCGGCTGGCCTGCACTACCGACGAGACCAAAATCCTCCTCGACTCCAGTCGTTCGCAGGACACAGACTTGGACAGCTGTCAGTGAAAAACCAAAAATGAAGCTTCCTCCTCCTCAAACAACTATCCCACTACAGAACAGATTTGCACCACTACAGAAATCTAGTTCTCCACTTGATCACCAGGATGAAGTCTCTTCACACAGCAAGGTAAACTGAAAAAGCAAATCAGAAAATGAAAGGCAAAGAGGGAAGCTAATGCCTAGTCATGAGACTCTGATTGTTGCTGATGCTGCAGGGAAGGATGTAAGAAAATACAACAAAAATACTGTACTTTCAAAAGGACATGGTATCAGATGTGAGAGACAATATTGTGGAAATTCTGGCTGAACATCCAACTGTTAAGACCCTTGTTCTACACCTGGGATCTAACGACACTGTGAAACAACAGTCTGAGGTGCTGAAACAGGACTTCAAGAAGCTGTTAGATACAGTTAATAATTTGGATGCTGACGTGTTCATCAGTGGCCCTCTACCACAAATGAGAGGAGATGAGAGGTTCAGCAGGCTGTTCAGCCTGAACAAATGGCTGTCAGGTGTGTGTGCCACTTACACCTTTAGTTATATTTACAATTTCATTTTTTTCTGGGACCCGCACACATTATTTTAAGGCAGATGGTCTGATTAGCTGTTTGTAGGTAATCTATTCTATGTTTTGAGCCCCCATTCTGCTCCAATTGTATGCACTAATTTTGACTGTTTGGTCATAACAGGGAATCTGAATGTGCACATGGATGCAGCCCAAGATAAGCAGTGTAAAGAACTCACTGCTGTGCTTGAGATGTTTGGTCTAACTTAGCATGTGAACAAGCCTACACACAACAGAGGACACACTCTAGATGTGCTTATCTCAAAGGGTGTTGCTATTTTAAATGTGGGTTTTGTGGATGTCGCTTTGTCTGATCATTTTTGTGTTTTCTTTGACCTTTCTGTTTCACCCAAGCCAACAGCTGGCCCTACAGTTACTCAAGGAAGACTTATTGATGACAACATAGGGATTCAGTTTCTGAAAAAGATTAGGTTTGAAAATGCTCCATGTTCTAATGTTGATGATATGTTAAACTCTTACACATCAAGTGTCTTGAAGGTTATGGATGCCAATGCTCCTGTCAAGGTTACAATGGTTAAAAGTACACAAAAGGCACCATGGAGAAAAGAGGTCTCGGTCAGGGCACAGAAAAGGGAGTGCCGGAGAGCCGAACGGAAATTGCGTAATTCAAAGCTCCAGGTTAATTTTGAAATCTACAAAGAAAAGTTTTGTATGTTCAACCAGACTTTGATGTAGAACAAGAGAGAACTATTTTTCAGAAGTCATTAAAAACTGGCAGAAACAACTCTTGTGTCCTGTTTGCTACAGTGAGCAGATTAACAAACCCTCCAGTCTCGCTCCCCTTGGAACTGATTTCTACATCCAAATGTCAGGAGTTTTCAGTATTCTTTAATGACAGCGTTCAAGGCATTAAAATTGCAATTGTTTCCACAACAGACATAGCTCCTCTACCCCCAGTTAGACATATAGAGCTGATACAGTTCACACCTTTCTCTGATAAAACAGTTGAGGACCTTATCTGCGGCCTGAAACCATCTACTTGCTGCCTGGATGAGTTACCCAGTAGATTCCTGAAGTCTGTGCTGAGCAGTTTGCTGCCACAACTCGCTCATTAAGTCAACATCTCACTTCAGACTGGAATATTCCCAAAGGCCTTGAAAAGAAGAGCAGTCTTGATGCCACAGTACTGAACAACTACTGGCCCATATAAAACCTGTCATTCTTAGGAAAAGTGCTGGAAAAGGTTATATACCAACAGCTGAGGGACTTTCTCCTGTCTAACAATGTGTTAGATGCTTTCCAGTCCGGCTTTAGGCCCCACCACAGCAATGAGACAGCTCTGATCAAGGTGGCAAACGACATCTGCCTGAACTCAGATGCAGGCAAAGTCTCTGTCCTAGTTCTGCTGGACCTGACCGCCACCTTTGATAGAGTTGACCATGGGATTTTATTACAGAGGTTAAAAGACTGGATGGGAATCAATGGTATGGCTCTCCACTGGTTCAAGTCCTATCTTGAAGACAGGTGTTACTGAATGGGTGTGACCTGTGGGGTTCCCCAGGGGCCGATCCTGGGACCCCTTTTATTCAATCTGTACATGCCTCCACTGGGCCAGCTAATACGCAGCCATGATGTGTCCTACCACAACTATGCTGATGACACTCAGCCCTACGTGTCGCTGACAGCAGGAGAACACGGGCCTGCTGATTTATTGTGTCACTCTATTGAACAGATCAGTCTGTGGATACAGAACAACTTCCTCCAGTTAAACTCAGACAAAACTGAAATCTTTGTCTGTGGCCCTTCTGACGCTCTCTCTGGAACCTAAACATCAGGTCAAAAATCTTGGGGTAATACTGGATTCTGACCTGAACTTTAACAGCCAGATTAAATCAATAACATCAACTTTTAACTTTTAACATCTTAAAAACATTGCCAGGATCAGAGGCTTAGTCTCTAAACCAGACCTAGAAAGACTTATCCATGCTTTTATCTCTAGCAGGTTAGACTACTGTAACGGCCTGCTCACTGGGCTTTCTAAACGGGCCTTAAGACAGCTTCAGAACATCCAGAATGCTGCTGCTCGAGTTCTGACCAAAACCAGGAAATATGACCACATTAGTCCAGTGCTAAAGTCTCTGCACTGGCTTCCTGTCACTCAAAGAATAGACTTTAAAACAGCTTTGCTTGTGTACAAGTCTCTTCATGGTTTTTGCCCCAAAGTACATATCTGGCATGTTAGAGCCATATGAACCAGCCAGGACTCTGAGAACCTCAGGTAGTGGCCTCCTGCTGATGCCCAGAGTCGGGACCAAACAAGGGGAGGCTTCATTCCAGTTTTATGCTCCTAAAATCTGGAACATTCTTCCTGAAGAGGTGAGACAGGTTTCAACTCTGCCGTTGTTTAAATCCAGGCAGAAAACAGCCTTGTTTAACTGTGCATATAGCAACTGAGAATATTATTACTATTATTATTATTATCATTTTATTTTTATTATTATTTTTATTTTAATTGTATTTCTTTTAAATTCAAAGTTGATTTTATTGTGTCATTTTCTGATCTTTTTCCTATGTAAAGCACTTTGAATTGTCTTGTACACGAAAATGTGCTATACAAATAAACTTGCCTTGCCTTGCCTGTCAGCCTTTTCATTAGCATATGTTGTTGTTGGTCTAAATATAAGCTCGTCAGTGTTAACTAGAGTGGCTGTCCACCTGACTTAATTGGCTGTTACCCTGTGTAGAAGTTAGCCTATGCCTTAGCAAAAAACAGCTTATAGATAAAATATTATCACCTTGACTGTTAACTTGAGCAGCTGTTTAATCGGCTGTTGACTTTATCAGTGTTTGGCCTTTGTAGTGGTTTCCTTTTGTGCTAGCTTGACTACCTGCTGTGTTTTTACTTTGCTTAAGCTAATGGCCTAATTAGCTTGACTTTTCCCATCAGTAAAGACGTATGCCAAGAGTCACTTTTAGCTTTACTTTTAGTCTAGGCAGCTTTCAGTCGGGCTTGATAAAAGGGGACAAACATTTTTCTACTTTTTTCCATTTTTACAAAGGGTGACCGAGGCTTAAAAGGCCTACCTGGCCCTCCTGGGAAGTCAGGTCCTAAAGTAAGCATCCAAATACCTCTTTCAAAGTTTTAAATAAAATTTCACGATTCTATTACATCTCAATTACATGGTTTTGTTTGTAGAGTCTACCCGGTTCTCCTGGAGAGAGGGGACCTCGGGGATCTCAGGTGAGAGTATTACGCTCTGAAACGACATTTTTATATTAAAAGATGTGATATCAGAATAAATGATCTGTCTTTAATCAGTTAATGATCCCAGAGTCAATTTAGTCAATTTCTATTAAATGTGTTCACTACTAGGGCCGTCCCGGCAGTGAGGGACCCAAAGGGACCCAAGGGCCACCAGTAAGTTAAGAATATTTGTAGAATATTGTAGTTTTAGGCTTGGACTGCTTGGTAAATCTGCTTTTTTTATCCTTCTAACATAACTTCTGGGCATATTTTGACTTCTGTTTCTTTTTGCATAATGTGTTTTGTAGTATCACTATGCCTGCTTTAACACTGGAACATTGCAGCTATTGTATTTGCTATTAATTTAAGCTGTGTGACTATTCAAAATTCCTTTGATATTGACTTCATATATATGAAATAATGTAGGTATAAATAATTACCATTTACCAAAATGTTTTCCTGTTGCTCCGCTACCACTTGTTTGAATGGGCTCTCATAAAAACTGCAATTCTCCTTTAAATGTATAGTAATTTTGATAGAAATATGAGTTAAATCTGAAGGGAAATTGCGGATTTCTTTTTTTAAATTATTGGTAGTGTATGTGCTCAGCATGGAAGCTAAAAATGTGTGCATGCTGATAACCTTAGCAATCAAATTGACCACGAAATTCACTGTAATGCACTTTTCTGCTTTGTTCGTTGAACAATTTTCAGGGTCCTCCTGGCTTTCCTGGTCCCAATGGTGGAACAGGCAAACCTGGACCCAGAGGAAGCATTGGGGCCCCAGGACCTCAGGGGCCCCAGGGGCCAGCAGGAATCCCGGTGAGTGGGTACCTGCCTTTGAATGCTGTTTTAGTTTTATACTACTGTAGTTAAGTAGATAGAAATCCTTTTCTTTTTTCTTTTACATTAGTACAAGTTTTTCTGACCATATGGAAGCATTTTAGTAGAACTGATAAAACATAACTGTTGATTTTTTTTAGGGTTCACATGGTGCTGATGGGTTAATGGGGACACCAGGAGAAAAAGGACACAAGGTAAAATGTATTAAGTAACGCTCCTCTTTAAGTTTTCTTAAAATATGTGAGGATTTTCTGAGCTTATTAAACCTCCAGGGTTTCCCCGGACTGCAAGGGGATCCAGGCTGCCAAGGACTAAGCGGACCACAGGTTTGTTTTCTTACTTTATATTAACACATGGGAAGTTTCAAAACAAAACACAAACAATAGAAACCCGTTACTGTTTACCAGGGAGCTTGTTTCCGGCCTTAAACGTCTGATAACACTTATTCTTTCTCTTTACAATGTCAGAAATGTCAACTCTCCTATAAAACAGTACAAGGGGAACTATAACTTATAACTTTAGTTAACTTTAATATTAAAATTAAAGTAACATTTTGTTTTAGAGAAATTCAGAATACCAATTAAATACACAGCTATACAGAATATAAGCTGAAATCAAACTCCTAAAATGATGTTTTGAGTTTTTGTGACATGTGCAGCAAGTTTATTGTAAGATATTTTACATTGTAAGATGTTTTACATTCATTGATTGAAACCAGATATAATAATGTAATTAATACTGGTGCTTTGTTTCATGTTAAAATAAGAAATATCTGTGAAAGATTAAGAGCAGTTTTATGTATATGTTACATGTTAATCTGAGTTTTGCTGATACTTTTTAGGATTAAAACACCAAAAAAAATACCGGTTTCATTTAAAATTATATAACAAACATTTAAATACTAATACTAATAAAATGAGTAACTCAAAATGCTTTATTGTTATAATGGAACATTATTTTAGCATGTTTTTCTCATTAGGGTCCGTCTGGTCAAAGAGGAACAGAGGGTGCACCTGGAAGGAAGGGAGACCAGGTCGGTCCGAACTTATCCTCTTCTAATAACGTGTTCAAAACCTTTTTTTTATTTTAAATTGTATCAAAAATGCTTCTTTTTTTATGTCATATGATGAAATAAATTTGAAGGACATATAATAAACATATAATTAATAAAGTTCTTGTACCCAAAACTCAGCTGAAATATTCGTGAGTCTGAGAAATTGATTAGGATTGTTTTTATGCAAGTATGAATGTAAAAGCTGTGAGTGCAAATTGTTGTGAATAGAACTCTAATTTCTACAACTACAAACTCTTCAAGTCTGTGTGAACACAGAAAGGAAGAGATATCTATCTATCTATCTATCTATCTATCTATCTATCTATCTATCTATCTATCTATCTATCTGTCTGTCTGTCTGTCTGTCTGTCTGTCTGTCTGTCTGTCTGTCTGTCTGTCTGTCTGTCTGTCTGTCTTATCTATGTTATCTATCTATCTTATCTGTCCTATCTATCTAATCTACAGATATCCATCCATTTTCTGTACACCCTTGTCCCTATTGGGGTCGGGTGGGTCTGCTGGTCTCCAGCTTACAACGGGTGAGAGGCCGGGGTACACCCCGGACAGACATTTCTCAGACTCGCAAATGTTTCAGCAGAGTTTTGGGTACAAGAACTTTAATGACATATAAATAGGAATACGAATATAAGAGTTGTACAAACATCTTTTTGACAGCGGTCCTTCTCCATAATAACACAGTTCTTTACCACTGAAGAAACATTAAACTGTTATCAATAAACACAAAACCTGGAAAAAAAATCATAAAGCGACAAAGATGAGAGGAACAATCCCATGCTCAGCCTGTTACATCTGACCTGCTCCATAAAATGTTTCACTTTCAACTTCTATTAAGTTAAATAATTATTGAAGTTAATGTGAAGACGTTTTACAAACTTGGAGGATTTTTGTTTCCATTTTTTGTTTCAAAGGGCATGGGTCAATGCAAACTGCAAAATCTTGTTGATCAACTGCAAAAATGAATCACTTGCTCAAAAGAGATAATTCATTTATCAAAAAATGTATTCGTTGCATGAACATGAAAAGTTTTGACACCATTGTTTATGGTTTTCTTTGCTACTAACTAATGGGGCCTGTTACCACAATGGCCCACCCGTAGCTACGCCCCTGGCATAAAGGCACCTGAGTTCAGATGTCTGCTTACATGGAAGCCATTTTCTTTGATAACTGATGATCTAAGCTTTTCTTTTGTTTGTTTGTTCGTGTTTTTTTGTTTGTTTTTTTTTTTATCAGGGGGACCTGGGTGCTTGTGGGACACCTGGAGCTCCTGGACCCAAAGGTGAGAGAGGATCCCAGGGAGCAAATGGCCCTCAGGGGCCTCCGGGACCAGTCGGTGAAGAGGTAGGTGCACCGACCGTCTTTCATTTCCTTTCATATGATTGCTGATTACTGTAGGTGGAATTAAATCACTCACGGATGAAAATGTTATTTGGTGTGGTAGGGAAATTGTCGCTGGTTTATAAAGCATGAAATTGAATTTTGTAGTAGAGCGCACGTGAACCTGATTCCTTTCAGGTAGGCAGGTGCTGTGATTCTTTTTTTTTGGATTCATTTGGATTTCACCTCTGCATTTGAGAACTGCCGTCACATGCAAACTTTCCTGCATTTAATTGCAGTTCAATTTGACGGACCACAACAAACTCGCAAACAAGTGGAAAAGTGAAAAGAAAATGCATGATTTTCAAATGTTTTTATGAAATTACACATTTGGATCATGTCTCCTTCAGATTTAAACTAAATGTTAAAGCTCAGTCAGACTGGAATAAAAGTGAATGACCAACCGACCCAATCCTACAATTTTTGCCTCTGATAATGAGGTGGATTAAGGTCTCGACTTTGACTAGGCCCATCTAACACATGAAGATCCCTTGATCTAAACCATTTATTTTAAACTCTGGCTGTTTGTTTGCTGGTTGTTGAAGCTCAACCCCAGTCTCAGTTTTTTTTAAGCAACTGCTAACTGATTTCCACTTATTATTGTCCATCTATCTTATCAACTCTGAAATCAGGATAATATTCCCAACATTACGTCCCAGCATGAGGATAATCATAACTATACTACATAAAGTGGAGACGTTCTAATCTGTTTTTATCTGAGTGGAATATATGTCTATATTTTGAGTTTTTCAGTAGAATATGGCCTAAAACCATGTTACTACTGCCATCTAGGAGTGGAATGGTGGCTACTGCAGTATTATTTTCCCATTGATCCCATTGAGTTTGAGTTCAGTTCTATTATTTACTGGAAATATTTTAAATCTAGGTTTTAATGTAAACTTTCAGAAACGTTGTTACTGATTTGAATGTTAGCAATGGTGCAGTTAGCATCACAGTTAGCATTCACATTCAAAACTAACATTTCTGCCTGAAACTCTCTAGTCAAGTTGTTTCAATTGTTGCTGTGTTAAAGTGTGGATATCAAGTTTTTTTTAACGACTGATTTACATAAAATTAATCGATCAAACTAAATTAACTGAGCCTGTTTCAGTTGAGTTTATTTCTATGGCACCGATTCACAACAGATGTTATCTCAAGCTACTTAACAAGACAAAAAACACATCTGGTTTGGTTTTATTATCCAAATTACTTTAGAGTTGCAAATCTTTGTAGTGCATTGTTTTATCTAACTTGTGGCTATGGAAATCAAGAACTTTGTGGAGTTTAATGGTTAAAAAAAGACTTCTTTTGTTTTGCAGGGGGAAGTCGGGATTCCTGGTGAAAATGGGAATCCTGGACCTAAAGGAGAGAAGGTAACCGCCTGATCATGGATGGATGATTAGGAACAGATTTTTATTTAATTTTTTTTGTTTTTGATCGGCCAGTTTTTGACATTGGCAGGGTGAGGTGGGACCTTCTGGTTTGAGCGGTCAAGATGGTCCCTGGGGAGCCGTCGGGGACGATGGTGTCCAGGGGCCAAAGGGGGAAAAGGGCAACAATGGGCTGATGGTGAGCAAAAATTCAATCGGATCCATTTACAGTATTTTACGGACCATAAGTCACAGTTAGAAGCCTTAAATATTCTCAAATATCGGCCATGCGTCTTGTAATCCAGTGGTATTGATCATGGATAGATTCAAGTTCCAAAATCTGTAAAAATGTTGTTGTGCGACTTTTCTAAGCGCTCCGTTTGTTTGATTGTTGGATCATTTCTATGGTGTGATTTTTGTGCCACAAGGTTGAGCGGGCATTGATACTAATTCCAGAGCTCAGATCTATCTAAAGGATGAATCTCACACACGCGCTCAACTTTGACAAACTGCTTGCTCAGTTGAACTCTGATCGCTTGCAACACATACAATCTCAAGCAACTTTATAAGATAATCTATTTCCATCCTATCAAACATACATCGAATTTATTAATCAGTTCAGCTTATTTTTCAAAGGTTTTCACTTTAATTTCACCATGTCAATAACTTGGTGCGTTCATTCCTCCTGGATCAGCGTGCGGAGAAAATACCTTGTACAATAGTCCCTCATACTGAGCTTGCATTCATCAGGGCATTCATTTAAAATTTTAAAACAAAGTTAATGCACAAGACAATCCAAAGTGCTTTACATATGATTAAAACGTTTAAAAAAGAAACAATTTAAGAAAACAAAATTAAGGGAGAAGAAAAAACCCTGTTAAAGTTTAAATTAAGAACAAAGACGGGTTAAAAGCATATCATCAGTAGGTTTTCTTTTTCTAATGCGCTCTAATTTATAGGTTTCAATACTTATAAATAAACTATTCACTGCGGTTCATTTTATTTATATAGCGCCAATTTACAACACACGTTGTCTCGAGGCACTTTACAAGTACATCATTTCATTTCAATCAAAGATACATAAGATACACAACATAAACAAAAAGTTTCCAATCAACGGAAACCAAGCAGATTGCATCGAATTATTTACTTGCAGCATTCACTTCTCCGGAATGAAAACACCAAAAGGATAGCTGGCGCTGTGCTGTTGACTTTACAGCAATCCCTCAGGCTGAGCATGCATGTGGCGACAGTGGAGAGGAAAGTGAAGAGAGAGAAGACATAAACGTATGCAGAAAAGGTTGACTGCAGAAGATGGTGAACGTTTGGTGGTGAAGGTTTCTAGCAGCACCGTCTCAGCTGATGTCTCTGTTTAGGAGGGTCTCTCAGCTAACAGACACCTGACCAGGTTCACCTTCTATGGGGTTAAAAAGACCGGGAGAAAAGTGAAATAACTGAAACTAAAGCAGACTGGATTAAAAAAAAGATCCTCCATCACAAATCAGGACATCAGCTTGTTGCTCCTGCTGTTGCTAAAGTTTATTGAGGTGACTGAAAGTTGCCGTTTTACCGGCAGTTTAACGAGCAGCTGCTATAACTGAAATAAATCCAAGATAATCCGTGGAGATTAAAATAAAGCTTCCTGAGTTTTTTGAACAGGATGAAGCTGGATTGGCAGGCGCGCCGGGGCCTGTGGGTCTGTCAGGGCTACAGGTGAGCTTCTTACCTGGACGCATTCAGCTGATATTTACCAGAACATCTAAACTTTTGTTTATATCTTGTTTGTTTGTTTTAGGGAATCAAAGGTCCTCCAGGACATCAAGGACCTGATGGATCTGTGGGTGAGAAGGTAATAACAACAAAACAGATCAAACCTGTTGAAGTTCTCCACCTTCATCTTCAGGTTTTTTTAAATATTTAGAACAAACTAGTGCTGGAATTAAAGTTAAACAAATATTCATGTACAGATTGAAAAAGTGTTGAAGGATAAAAGAAATGACAACATTTTAATGTTTTTGGCCCATTTAGAGCAGAAAGTGTCAACAATACAATAAAATATTTGTTTCTTTTACTAAATTGTTGCAGTTGTGTTATGCAAACTATGGATTTCCAGTAATATATTGGGTTAGTGTTAGGGTTACATTAAACATATAATAGTTTCATCATTTCTTTATCTTAGATTTTAATTTTTCTGTTTCAACTTTAGGATTCAAATTTGAATTAAATTTCAATATTGAGTCATTTGTAAAACCAAACCAAGAAATGATTTAATATGATTACATAATCTATCAATTATTATCTTATGTTCTGTTTAAGTATTCCTAAATATTACCCAACTAAGATACTTTGGAGCATATAAAGTTTTTGTTTTTCATCAAAGTAGGTGGAACATCAACTTTTATAGTGAAGCTGATTGGTCCAAAGACGCTTTCAATCAATCAAGCTTTATCTATAATCGTTCAAACACTCAGGAGTAACAAGATGTGAAGAAAACCACTGAAAATAAATCAAATAACCAGATAAAATCCTTTTTTATTGATGGAAAATATGAAGAATTGAAAGTCAGTCAAACAAATAAATTATAGAATTATTAATAAACGCTGAACTTTTTTTTTTTTAGCACATTTTAGTACTTCGAACTGATTTTAAACAAAAAGGTTTGGTCTGATTTAATGTCATAGAGCGAAGGAACAAATTTTTTGTCTTTTTATTCGGTGAATGTAAATTTTCGGTCCTTATTTTGCGTTTTCAAACTTCCAATGTCAGCTTTGTTTGTGCATCTTATTATTAAACTGTTGCACAGAGGCCATAAAATAAAAACTTAAAACAAACGAAGGAAACACTAAATCTGAATGGCTTTAAAACTTAATAAAAAGGAATCTTCAGATATAATTTCGACATAAAACCTCATATTAGTAATGTTACTTATGCATTCAATATTTATTTTCCTAATTATAATGAAATCATGTTGCTTCTTTATTTATTTTTTATAACTTCCAAAGTTCTGTATGTGAATATGTAATTAAACAATTAAATCTATAATGAAGTTATGAAAATTATGAAGTAGTGGTTAGTCCACTAATGAAGATAATAAAGTGAAGTTGCTGTTTACAAAAATGAAAATCAGGCGCCAGGAATCTGAGAAATAAATAACTTCCACATTTCCCCGCCAGAAAAACGTGGGATAAAATCGTTTGATTTATGTGCTGAATTCTGTGGCATTTTGTCCTGTTATCTGCCATGAAAATGCGGGAAAGTGCAAAAATATGCGGAAAAGTGTGAAAAACACAGGAATTGTTGTTTCCAAATGTAGGGAGAATAAACCTGCTTCTCCCACATCTAGTTAACAGCAAACATGACATAACATAGCAGCATAGCTGAGCCAGTTATTTAGTCCCGTTATGCTAACTTAGAGTCTTGGACCATTTAAGGTCATCTATAACGTAGTATGAGCTAAATATGAACATTGCTTAGTTCTGAAATCCAGAATCTGTCTAAGAACAAAGCCAGTTGTAACCCTAACTTAAAGGTCCTGTAGTAAGACGCTGGATCATCTTCAGTCCATTTGCTTTTATTAGTTTACGGGGCAGATCTGACACATCCAATATGGCCGACGCGCTGACGTTATGGTGGCGCACGGAGGTGATGACGTCACTACGCGACGCGCCGGACCGTTCACTTTTGGCCTGGGGGGTTAGTGTCAGTCAAAACTAAGAAATAATCCATTAATTCACATTTCTGTGAGAAAAATGCGGGATCAGTAAAATCAGGTGAATTTACATAAATCTGCGATTTCTGCGCTTAGATGCTATTTATGTGGTGAATATTTTTAAGAATTCTGCACATCCCCGCATATTGTGAGCCCTGTCATTGATTTTGCGGGATTTTCTGTGATCTAGAGGGACTTATTTTATATACATTTTAAAGAAATTCATGATTGTTCCAGCCTGTATACTCCACCAGATACACACACAGTGATATTTTCAGGGATAAAAATTAAACAAAATGTCGAGATCATGTCCTTCTGTGTCTCGTTAGGGGGAACCTGGGCCAGCAGGGATCACTGGACTTCAGGGGTTACAAGGTCCTCAGGTAAGCGTTTACGTTCAACCAATTTCCTTAAGAGTTCCTCTGGAGAGTCAATAACTATGTTTTACGTTGATGGATTAGGGAGTGATCGGACCAAGAGGGGTCAGAGGGGACCCTGGCGGGTTTGGACCGACTGTAAGTGCATTAATTTCAGAAACAAAAGGAAATTTGTGTTGAGAATGTGGCAGAATCGCTGTTTCTGTGTTAGGGTCGGACAGGACAAGCTGGACCAACGGGGTTGGGAGGAGCCAAAGGAGAACCGGGATCATTAGGGCTGAAGGGTGAGCCGGGATTGCCAGGACCTCCAGGAGAAAAGGTTAGTATAAAATGATGGATGCATGGACGGACGGACGGACGGACGGACGGACGGACGGAGGAGCTAAAACTCACTTGAGGGTCTAAACTTTGAAATCCCTCTATAAGAACAGAGGTTTTGTTTCTAGTTGGAGAGAAAAACAGTGGATGGGCATCAGGACTGATGGACCGACTCTTAACATTTAATAAGTGGATAATAAAGTTACAAATAACGAATATTTCTTGTTTAGGGTGAAGACGGTCCTCTGGGAATCCATGGTCCTCCAGGTTTGCCCGGGTTGGAGGTAAAGCATGTTTAAACCGGATCAACGATCTACCAAAGAGTTTTTTCCTTTCAAAAGTCTGATTTTGGCTTTTATGACTGCAGGGACCTTCAGGAGAGATGGGAACTCCAGGTTTTCCTGGTCCAGCTGGAGCTCTGGTAAGTTTTGTTTTTTTAAAGCGACCAACAGATTTAAAAAACAAAGCCTCATTTATGGATAAACAAAAGTAGCCATCTTACTTTTCCAGGGGATGTACGGAAAACCCGGAGCTGAAGGGAAACCGGGGGCTAAAGGTGAAAAGGTCAGGACACATTTAGTGTTTTAAACACGTTTTTATTTTGTTTTTTAAATATGCAAAAAAAAAAAAAAATGTATGCATAAAAAATGTGAACACAAGACAAATGTAAAATAATGCTCATTAAAATGAGTTCTTAAAGTTAAGAAACCCAACAAACTGGCACCCTATTGAGGGTTTTAAAAGCACTTCCAGGAGCTTAGTCGGCCTCGTTCGTCACAAAATCTGGTTGAATGTTGTAAAATTCCTCCAGCATTCAGATTCTGTCTCAACTCAACGTGTCACTTTGAACTATTTACGCTCACAAACAACCACGCGGTTGTTTTGACTGTTTCATTTCCCGTTTGAGCTGCTGGCCTGAGCCATGGTAACAACTGTGTTGTGTCGTTGTTTACCCTTAGACGTAAGACTTCACGTACTGTTTGTCATCCAGATGCTCCAGATGTGTCTCTGAAAAGTAATCCCATCCACCTTTTGTTTACTTCTATTGAGATCAATCAAGCGAAGGATCGACTAACTGTGAAAAGCCAAAGAGAACAGCAAGCTAGGTTTCATTGCAGCCTCATCTTTGCATTGAGCTGCATAATCGGCTCATTTTAGTTCCCAAAAGTGTTAAAAGCATGTATACACTCCTTAAATCGATGAAAATACCATAAATGTGTTCGAACTTCACATCTTTTTTTCATTCAATACAATAAGTGAGTGTTTAAAACTTTAGGCTGCTCCTTTAAACTAAATCTTATGAGGTCTTATCTGTGCTATTCGCGATGATATGTACATTTCTTCACCAGAATTTGCCATATTTCTTTACTTTCGGCTCCCAGTGGAAGATATTTGTTAAAAACATGACTAATTTCCGTTATATACTGTAAAAAAAATGCGTAATTTATCCTAAAAGCAGAGAAAAGACCAACTGTAAAGACTAGAACTGATCCGGGTTCATTTTAGACTACTTAGTAATATTATTCTCTGCAGTCCAAGTGAACCTGCAAACGCATCATTTCAACATTACCGATGTGAACATCCTGTTTTTTATTTGAATAGTTTTTCTTTGTGGTTTGACCAGGGAGACGATGGTGAAATTGGAGCTCCAGGGAAAATCGGTCCCATTGGAAGGAGGGTAAGGCGATAGTGAGTCGACGTGTTTGACAACAAATCATGCAGATGTCACTTTGTCGAAAAACAGGCTGGTTTATTGTTTGCATGAGCTCAAATATGTCTAAAAAAAGGCGTTCTGAAAGGCGCTGCTCCGACAGGTCGCTGCATTAAACATGAGGAAGCTGGTTCTCGTTCGTTTGACACGTTGACAAACATGTCGAACGTTTTTACCCTTTCAGGGGAAACGGGGAAAGGCTGGAGTCAGAGGGACCAGAGGAGACGGAGGACTAAAGGTGGAGCAACCAGAAATACCTCAACGGATGTTTTTCATGAACTTGGCAACATCATATTTGATGGCTGGTATTTTCATTCAGGGTGAGACGGGAGATGAGGGGACGACCGGCCTCCCAGGTTGGCCTGGAAGCATCGTAAGTTTCTTTACCACACAGTTTCCTTTTTTTAGTGAGGGCGCGTTTAGTGAAATCTGTGGAAGTGCTTTGTCTGTGGATACTTCCCACTCATCAGGACATCGACAGGTGTGGGTCCAATGCTTTACAAGGGAAGTAGGAACCAAAAAATCAGAGGAGAGCCCCTGAAAATCTTTTAACAAAACAGAACAGACAGGCTAAAGAGACAAGAAGAAACAAAACATGAAGTGAATTGTTGAGTAAAGTTGTACCAAACTCTTATTTATTTTTTTACCCCTACAATAAAACACAGATTTTTAAATATTCTGGGGGAGATTGAAACATTTTATGTTGTTCTACATCTATTTTGGGGTTCTAAGTCGTTTAGAGCTAATGTTGCGTCTGGACTACCAAGAGTGTCCAGTTTTGGAGCGTCGGAACATCTTGTTGGGCGTTTTGAGGGTTCGAGGCGTCAAAGCGCTCCAAACGCTCGATGCTGGAGGGGGGAAACGTACCTGGACACTCGAGCGGCAGCTTTGTGATTTACTGACAATGGCGCATAGATTTATTGTCGCCGTTTTCCGCTAATCCGAGTGAGACGAAACTAGCGCCGAGGTGAACGCTGCTGAATTTGTCCGGTAGTTACAGATACGGTCCGAGGCAGCCGACAACGACGCTCTCTTGGCCGACCTGCTTTCTCAATTTCGTCCGCCATTGTGCAAAAAGATCATTGAAGACACCGGAAAGCCGACCGGAGAAAACCGGAAGAAAGGAAGCTTGACGCGCATTTGAAGCGTCTGAACCTAAAGAAAGTGCACAATCTCTAACCGTCCAAGTTGAAGCGTCTATCTTGGGTTATGCTTGACGCTTGTTTATGATGCCAGATTAGTCTCAAAAAGAATGAACTCACGCAGGGTTTTCCACAAATGAACATGCTCTGGTTCACAGTTGTATTTCGGATTCAGAAATGCACATGTTCCCTTTCACAAATATGCAATGATGCAAACTTGCAATATAAATTCGGAAATGCACACAACTTGTTTCACAAATGCAACCATTCTGGTTCACAAATATAACTTTTACTTTCACTTGTAATCTATATCCACAGGTCACACGAATCGCTGAATGTGGATTAGAAACCCGTTTCTCATTTGTGAAACTGGCTGCATTCGTGAGAGAATTCGCTGCGGTGAATTTTGAGACTCATCTGAGGGTGCAGGTCAACAAACGTCCCCATTGGCTGATGAATCTGTCAATCAAATTCACACTGGCAAATCGAAAAGCTCATTACATTTTACGGACTAAAATGGCTAAAGGGCAATTCCGCTCAAATTTCACTAACTTTGGCACATTTAATCTTCTCTAGATAAAAAAACTGCAAAACACAAACACTTCAAACCTGGACTGGATTGTTCTAAAGAGATTGCAGAATATTTGAAACCAGTTTTTTTATTTTTGAAACCTTCCTCTGATTTGTGAAACTTCAATAAAGGCATCGTTTCAGCACTTTTTTTTTTTCCTGCTCCAAAACTACAACTACACACTTCAAACCTGGACTGGATTATTCTATTGTACTAGCGAAATAATAAGAGCAGAATAAAAATAAAAACTGGCAAATGTTGATTATTATTAAAAGTCAAATTTAAAATAATAAAAAAGGCCAAAATTAAAAGCTGTAAATACGTTTACTACACAGGTTTTGTCTCATTTTAGACATTTGCACATCTCTCGTTTTCTGAACGCAGTTGCATGTGAAGCTCCTCTCTCACTGTAAAACATGCATAAAGCTATTAATCACGTCAATAGCTTCATGTTTTTGATACATGATTATTATTATGTATTATTTTTTTGTTCCTATTGCTTCAATAACTTTAATTCTCTTGGCAATTCTTAATTTTTTCAACAGCCCCAGCCCTGGTCAGTCCTTTCGTTTTAGTCAAATGTTAGGTTAAAAACTATTTTTACATTTTAATCAAAATTATATATAAGCGTTTCCTTTTTTATGCTAATTCATTATTTCTGAATATGCTTTACCTATTTCTACCTATAGTTCTGACCAGTGCAGTTTTAATCAACAGATGTCATTTGAAAAACGTTTCTGTTGCACTACTGGCTTCTTTAATAAATATATGTGCATGAAGAACATGTTAAACTCATTGAGATAGCATGCAGGAAAAGGGATCACAACCACACAGCTGCATCTATGGCCGTAGACTTCTCATACATTGCATCAATAAGCTACATTTCTGAATATCATTTATGACTTTGCTCTCTTTTATTGAGAAGATTTTACACCAGATATTACAGAATTAAATGTCAAATTAAGTCAGAGGTAGCATCACCTAAAGGCCTATTTATATAGTTTGTCTGCAAATAAACGTGTTTTGAGGTTTAGTTAATCTTAATTATTTGTTTTGTGGTAAACCTGGGTTGATTTATATTAGACCAACGTATTTTGTACTGAAGTGTAGGGTTCATGTAAAGAAAAGGGAAATGCATACGAGTACTCTATAAGAATGCATTCCAGGGCTGGACTGGTCTTGTAACCAGGCCACCCCAGGTTTGCATGTTCCCACACATACATGTTCACACCCACACCTAAATGCATGGGCACAAGCAAAACGCATTTGTGCACCTGCGCACACACACTTATAGTAAAATTCCTAATAAAAGGCCACCTATTAGACCTGCTGTAACTTCTGAAGTTGTAATATACAGTAACATTACTGCTGTTAATGCAATAGTACTAAGATAATAAAGATTTTACACAATAATAAGTGTCTAATTTAGAGCTTTACACAGTCAAATCATGTAAAATATCAACTGCCTCAGTGGCACATTATCCATACTCTTAATACTAATGAACCCCAACCTACAGTAAATCCAAGGTTGGAATACACAAATGTTCATGTTTGATCTGGGATACATAACAGCAAATCAGCAACAGACAGAAATATTTAACAACACAATCACTTAATAGAAAAACGCCATTACGCCAAGAAAGCTATTATTACAGTCGAGAGCCGTTTATGTCAATGCTAACGTCTGCTAGTGTTCATGTGTTGTTGCTCTACTATAGAAATGGTTTTGTAACTTCTCCCAAATGCTCTACGTCTCCTGAAGTACCAGCAGGACTGGTGTCATAGCAAACATATGCTCATAGTTTTTCCATAAACTGTATTTCATACAGTAAGATTATGTGGCCTGTCTCACTGATTTGGCCTTGTACTCATATTCATGATAATGGTAAGATTATAAGAGATTAGCTGGGCAAATAAATAATTTAAAAAGTAAATAATAATAATAAAGTGGCGTGTAAATCAGTGATTTTAACTTCCCAGTCCTTATCTTAATTTAAAGGTTAAACCTATATAGGCAAATTTACACTGTAGACTGAATGTGTGCAGCCTCAAGTTCCTTTAGGGGTCTTTTGGGGCGGGTCTTAATCGAAATAAACCAATCGTCTTTCCCTCCTCACATGCTGCTGGCCTCTAATACCCCTTTTCCACCAAGGGCTGGTTCCATGCTGGAGCTAGAGCCAGTTCGTGGCTGGTTCCAAGTGCGAACCGACAAAGAACCGTTTGTTTATCCACACACTGGTGCTGGGCGGAAAGCTACGTCATTACGTCGCTCCATGCGTATCCGTACGTCACCATTACCCAGTAGATTTAGCACCAAATCCAACGGGCACAAGACTACAACAACACTTTTTATGCTTGTTAATAATTTACTCACCACTGCTCAGACCCCCCCAAGAACCAGCACTGGAACCAGTTTAGTGGGAAAGGGGCTTAAATGGGCTGTCTTAGCGCTGGCCTGTCTATCTGATAGTTGCGCTGTCGGCAGACTTTTTTAGTTTTTTTAAAGAGAGACCCAGACCAGCAGGCCAATATTTGTCCGATGCTTCGGGAATACTCCCGGTTCTCCCTATGGCCAGTCCAGGCCTGATGCATTCAGTCTATCCTACAGTACTTCCAGTCTCTTCACTTAAACCTATTAATTCAATAGGTATGAATGTAAAGAAATCTGTTATCTTTCTTTACTGTGAGTTCCCTGGTTTAAAATATTTGGCACAAGTCCTGAATGTAGATATTCTGTTAATTAGACCCAAAGGCAGCAGCATAGATCTCTTTTAAAATGGAAGAGAAAACAAACCACTCAAAGATTTCTTCTGTGTTAGATGAAATTATCTAGATATGTCGATGATTTTTTAATTTTTTATTTACTCAGTTAATTTGTATGTTTCTTTTTCCCAAGGGACTTCCTGGTCTACCTGGAGAGCTGGGGGATCAAGGTGAAAAGGGAAAAGAGGTAAACTACGGTGATTAAAGTTGCAACAGATTCGGGCAAAGGCAAATTATGATTAATATTAAAATGGTTTTTGATAAACCATCTGCCTAAAAGCTGTAGAGCGTACGATAAACTTCACAGTTAGTTGCATTAACCCTCAGCAACTAGCACCAAGTATTTGGTAAACTGATACTAAGCTGCTCAACCAACATCGTGTTTAGTGGAAGCTAATGCAAAGGTGTTAAAATGCTCAATTCAACCAAACACACTATGTATCAATGTCACATGGAACAACATAATATATGACCATCAACTGGTTCTAATTTGTCATTGCGAACCCATCACTGTTGCTGTTTTGCTGTAGTTGTGTGGTTTACTTTGTTGTTTTATGGTTATTCTTCTATTTGTGTGTTCCCCTGCTCTCTCTCTACTCCTCAGCTTATTTTCCCCCTTTAACCATGCACACCTGTTTTCACTCTATCTTATTAATCTCTGGTTCCACCTTTCACCCTCCTAGCATTTAAACCCGGCTTTTCTCTCCACTCACCGCTCAATCATCAATGTTCGGTTCCTCCCTGCTCAGTGTCCTTGTTGTCATCCTAGTCTTCTCCAGTTCTCCAGTTGTGCTGCTCATCTCATGCCACGGCAGCATTTGATCTCTGTGTTCCGTAGCTGTTCTGGGTTCCTGTATTCATCATCCAAAACCTGCAATAAAATCCTCATCTCATTCAACGGCGTCTCCATCTTTTGCATCTGGGTCCACATCAACTCAGCGTTTCATGACAGTTTTTCATTAAGTGACTCTTTGGAACAGACCTTTCACTCGTGGATTCATTTTAAATAGTTGCTAACTGTGTTGCCGGATATCAATAGTTAAAGCAGCACCCACAGACTTTTCGACCTTCATAAAATGTTTTCATAACTTTTTTGATTAAACGTCGCCTTACAGCTCGTTTAATGATGCCTCTGTCATGGCCCGAGGGGTCCGTATTGGTTTAACCGGCACTAATCAACTTAGAGGAGGATGGCAGGAACCCTGCCTTCCACACAAAACAACTACAAATATGCTGACTCCTTTACGGCACACGTCACTTCCCCCGTTTCTTATCGTCCACATCATCATATGACATTGTTTCACCACAATTACATTCATCACCTCATTGCTATTCATCCTTCACACAGACACTGGAAACAGAAAAGTACTTCAAGCAGACTGCAGGCGACCAGGATTTTACCACGCTATGTGCTAGTGCCTATGGGAAATGGAGTCTTCCTTCAGGCAAAAACACTAGCGCTTTTGTCCACAGTGGCACCAAAATTAACCAGAACTGAAACGTCTTTAGTGTTGCTTTAACATCATTTGCGACGAATTACTGGTGCAAAACATTTAGAAGTTTGTTCAAGTTAATGTTTACAATACACTCAAGGAAATGAAAGATTTATGTTTATGTATTTAGCAGACGCTTTATCCAAAGCGACCTACAAAGTAGGCAGTTGCGCAAAGGGTTTTGCCTAAGGACCCACACTGAATGCTGTTGGGTGTAGCCCAGGCCTGGATCAGAACCAAAGGCCTGGTCAGGTGACTTTCCAATTGAGCTATCCAGCCGCCATTAAGGAACTTATCCGAAAACAAATATTAATAAGAAACCTAAGAGTGCTAAACATTATTAAAGTTGGTGTGTAGAGTGTGCCTTCTACTGCCTAAAGAATGCTAAAGCATTAATTCTGAAGATAAAGCCACTTCTAGAATCATAATCATCTCTCCAATACTTAACAAAATTCAAATTCCTGCTTTTTTCCCCTCTCCAGGGTGAGAAAGGAGATGTCGGCCAACTTGGTCCACCTGGACCTGATGGCAGAAAGGTTGGTGGTGTAATTTAAATAAGAGAAATAAAATATACTTGTAGACTAGAGTCTAGATGTTGGTGTAATGAAAGCCTCGACTGTATCATGATGTTTGCGGGTAAAAAAGAATGGAAAACCAATAATATTGAAATTGCGACAAATACTGTAGTTAATATTTACATGTGACAAGCGGGGGTTTTGAAAAGTATGATTTAATACATATTGTTTTAGGGCAGCCGAGGTCCAGCCGGATTGCCTGGTCCAGCAGGCCAAAAAGGAGAACAGGTACACTACATGCTATTCCTTTCAATATTATTTTAACTCTGGATACTTATATTTAATAAGTCCCTCCAGAAAAAACGTGATTCTAAGATCGTGGAAAATCCAGCAAAATCAAGGAAAGGGCGCACAACATGAGGGGGTGCGCATAATTCTTAAAAAGCTGCATATTCACCACCACGGACGTAATTTTGTGGGGTTACACAGGGGACATGTTCCCTGCACTTGTTACTGTCCAGAAACAATGTTCTGCTACACTACACCGAAATTGTTAGCACTAGGACCAAGCGGAAAACAACCGCTCAAGCTGAAGCCCGCTTCTCTGAATTTAGACCACCCACCAGCACTTGATTGGCTCTCTGTTGCTTGGATCTCTTGTGTGATTGGCTGTTTTAACTACATGGTGGCAGTGTCTATATTTCAGCTTCTTGGTAGTTACACATTTCATTTATATGTCTGTGCCCCCCCCACTTGGATTCATTTTAAATAGTTGCTAACTGTGTTGCTGGATATCAGAATCAGAAATCATTTATTGTCATTTGCAACACATGGGGTACATGAGCACGAACAAAATTACAGGGGTGACGAAGACCCGTAGCCGCTGCACCTGTGGCGCACCGCCGTCGTGTCCTTAAGGACAAGGGAAAATGACACATAGGGAAAGATGAGGGGAAAAAAAATACAATTCACACTTTATCCTTGACAGGATACAGCTTGAAGTTCCAAAAAAAGGGCAACAACACGACAGAACAAAGCCTTGGGATGAGAATGATGATGAAAACGTATGCAGAGCTGGTATCAGTGTGTGTGAGTGTGTTTTTAGGTCTGTGAGCTGTGAGCGTTTTGGTCCCAGTAGTCATCGCGTCGCCCATCTTGGATGTGTCAGATCTGCCCCGTAATAAAAGCAAATGGACTGAAGTTGATCCAGCTCCTTACTACAGGGAGCTTTAAGTTAGTTATAACTGGCTTTGTTCTGGATTTCAGAACTAAATAATGTTCATATTTTGTAATTTTCCACTCTGCTCATACTACGTTATAGATGACCTTACATGGTCCAAGACTCTAAGTTAGCAGAAAGGGACTAAATAACTGGCTCAGCTATGCTGCTATGTTATGACATGTTTACTGCTTACTGTATATGGGAGAAATATGTTTATTCTCCCCACATTTGGAAACAATCTAAACAATTCTCAAGTTTTTTTCACTTTCCTGCATTTTCATAGCAGAATTCACCTCAAAATCAAGGCTTTTTGCTGGGGGGACTGTATAGTACAGCAATTTATGTCTGTGTCACCTAGAGTTTTCAACTTTGAGAGTTTATTTTAGTCAATTGATGATTTTATTGGTTAAAAGTTTTGTTCAGTTTATTTTTTATTTTAAGTTTCTTAAACACCTAAAAGCAATTTAATTGGCCTCAAAAAACACTTATCTTGTTTTTGTAGGGAAACATTGGACCACCTGGGCCAAGAGGCGCTCTAGGGATGCCAGGGTTACCTGTAAGTAGCTTCTCAGACTGAAAAACATAATCTTCTGGCTGGTCAGATTGGTTATCAGAATTATAATCCTGTATTAACAATCAAGTTTTTATCACAACAGAATGACAGATTTTACTTGTAGTGTACAGATTACCCCACAAGGTTTCAGTATACCAAGAAATGTTTACTAAAACGTAATTTACGTATTTAAACAGTGTTCAAAACCTAAAATTTTTTACCATAAGGAATGTAAAATATTTTCAGCTTTTCGCTCATGGTTTTGATATTGTTCAACTAAATATTGTGATCATATGTTCTTTGTACAAAGGGGAAAAGTTTGACAGTTTTTATAGCTACACCTTATTATTTTATTTCAGTACGCTGAGGACTGAGAACTTCTTCTAACTTTTTATTTTAAAGCTGAATTTGGCTAACTGGTTCTTAGTGGATTAAGAAGTATTTTCAGAACTTTGGCTTTGCCTAATAAAGTTAAATAACCTCAACATGCTCTTCCTGTCCTGTTTTTTCTTGTTTGCAGGGGTTGTTTGGAATGAAGGTATGAAAAAAGCTAATTATTTAATGCTAAATAAGTCATAACCTGTTAAAAAATGTCTGATATTGAGTTAGCATTAGAATGTTTTGGCACATATATGAATTTTCATGTCAGGGCTTTCTGAAAAAGTGATTAAATTACTTGATTTTTATTTATTTTTTATTTTTAAGCAGAGAAGCTTAGAGGAATGTGCAACCTTATGCTGCAGCAACACATTTATATATAACTTCTGCTCATGCAAACCAAGTAGTTTTTATTTAAATGATTTGTTTTTGACGAAACTTATTTGTTAAAAATTGTTACCACGGTTCTATCTAAGGTGAAAAAATATATACTTAATGTACAAAGTAAGGCACAATTCTTTACTGATTCCATGCAGTGCTAGCACTGTGACAGAGCTAGCACTGTGACAGAGCTAGCACTAGCACTGTGACAGAGCTAGCACTAGCACTGTGACAGAGCTAGCTGCAGCAGGGAGTTAGCAAAGAACCAAAGCTAGCAGCAACAAAACGTTGAAATAAAAGCTCTTAAAATAGTTTTTTTACCATACAGTCACCATTAGATAAATGTTAAGTACTGTGGTTTTATGCATTTCTAGCCAGAAGATAAATTTAATTAGTCCCAATGAAGCAGTTTTTGGTTTGCGTTTTTTCAGATAAAATAAATGTTTAATAATTATTAAGTTCTTGTAAAACTTAAATATTTTTTAATGTATAAAATAGAATTAAGCTCCATTTTACAGAGTACAAGTTAGCGCTAGAGTTAGGTGCTGTAGGATTGTAGCGTTAGCGCTGAAACAGAACTAGCTACTGTAGAATGCTAATATCGGAACTGCAGCCAAGCTAGCAGCCAGAGATGGTTAGAAAAATAAAAGTTTTGTGATCTTCTGTCCTCATTAGTGGCAACCTTGTGTTGATTGCGTGATACTTTAACTTCCCCATAAAAAGCTAAATAATGAAAACTGTTGTTCACTTGATTGTGATCTATTTTAAAATAATGGCATCAAGCAGCAGCTGCACTTCTGTTTTATACACAGTCATAACGCAAATCCTTGTATTCAATTACATTTTAAAGGTGCTAAATATGGATGTATGATTACTCTCTGGTCTTTAGGAGATAGACATGATCAGCAACAACAGTTAAATAAGATATATTTGAATTTTGTTAAGTTGATACCAAGGTGCTCTGGGTGTTTCAGGAAAGTATCCAGACACCTTTACTCAGTTGTCACAAGCCTAAAACTATAATTCAAGTTTGGATGGATCCATAGTTTTAGGTTGGTTTTGTCAATTTCTCATCGTAAAATCAGAAAATGAGAATCATCAGTCCAGACATTATTCCAATTATCATTATTTTGCTCTCCCGGTGTGTATTGGCTGCCTCCACTTCTGAGTTAAAACTTAAATTTTTTCGAGATGTGACTCTTGGTGTTTGTGGTCCTAAATCTTCAGATGTTGATTGTGTTTATTTTCTCCTGGCAGGGTTTGAAAGGCTACCAAGGTTCTCCAGGATTGCCCGGAAGAAGAGGTCTCCCTGTATGTTCAGATTAACCTGTTATATCTGCCTGATTAAAGGTTTATAATTATTGAGAATTTAAAAACAGTCTAACACACAATTAAATTTAATGAAAGTGTTTTTTAGGTTCGGGTCTTGCACAAAAAGGAAACGATATAACATTTTTCTTTCTATTTCTACATCTTATTTTGCTTTGCATCCAGCTATGGAAAAATCTCATGCAAATATAGTGAAAACATGGAATTATGACCTGAAAAATGTGTAGGAACCATGTAGATCTTAGCAAACATGATTTTTGACAGGTCAAGGCAAGTACACCTGCATGGTTAAACAGCTCCACACAAAGCAGCCGTGGTCTAAGTTTGGGTAAATTAGTAAAGAAGCTACGACATGCCAGCCATGCACCCATCTACTCATTCCTCAACCTTGTTGTAAAGTGAACAGTGAACTTTTTTTGTTTGGACATTTAACAAATTCAACAAGCAGTTAAACAACTAAGATTGTTTTTTTTTTTGTGCTGGAGTTTATTTACTGAAAAGCCATTGGGATCGTTTAAAACATTTCCCTCTTTTACAGCTTTTTAAGGAAATATTTAGTTTTTTGTTTTGTTATTAAAACGTTTTCTAGTTTGAATATTTCCTAATCGTGTGTTTTAATCTTCGGTTTTAGGGTCCGCCTGGTGTTCCAGGTCCTCCAGGAAAATCCCTGAACATGTCTTTGGCTGAAATCAAGGCAAATAAGTTTTCATATATTAAATGTAGGCAGTTAAAGCTGTCTTACCTAAAGAGTTGTATGTCAATATCCCTCAAATGTGTTTTATCCAGAACCTGATGTACGTGTCGGACAAGCCAAACCTGCCCCTGATCCACACGCTGCTGGACTCTCTCCAGCGCGAGCTGTGGCTGCTTTTGGATCCTCCTGACGGCAGCAAGGAGCATCCGGCCACCACGTGCTTGGAACTCTGGCTTTGTCACCCCGAATACAGAAGTGGTCCGAAACTGTCCAATAAAATCAGACGCATATATTAATTGCAAGATAGTAATGAGTTACTGTTAGATGTTTCACTGCAAGGGCTTTTCAGCTCTAAGATGTTGACAAAAAACAAATGTTGACCCAGGATTTCAGAACTTCTAAGTTTGCATAACGGGGGAAAAATAACTGGCTCAGCTATGCTGCTATGTTATGTCATGTTTGCTACTTACTAGATGTGTGAGAAGCAGGTTTATTTTTCCTACATTTGTAAACAACAATTCCTGTGTTTTTCACACTTTTTGGCACTGTCCTGCATTTTCATCACAGAAAACGGGACGAAATCACGCGGAATTCAACACCCAGAAACACTTGAGACTCCCTCTAAAAACGCTTATGACTGCTTATTTTAACGGTTAACTTTAATATACATAAATAAGCACAGTGGTAACTATCTTAGAACTACCCCTTTGGGGTTTAGCCAATTGGCACCAAGGAAAATAAGTGCCGATAAAAGCTCTGCTCCTTTGCAAATGTTAGCAAATAGCATGTGAAGAAGCATTCCTATAAAGAAATCCAACTTCTCGAGCCTTATTTTCTACGAAGGTCTACAAAGTAATTCAGGAGTTTGCAAGTTTTGGAGGAGATCCACTTTAGACCTCAAGTATACTCTTCAAAAAAATAAAATGGTAGCTTAATTTATCACAAAACTATGTTCAAGTTTCATAAAGACCATTGAAGAAATATGAGTTAGAACTTGGATTTCTATCATAAAGAGATCAAATGTTTCTCCAGCACATTCTCAGTCTTCTGCATCTTTTATTTTTTATGTTCTGTTGTTTGTATTAAACATGATACTTTTGATGCTTGCTGATCTGTCTGAGCTCCTGCTGCCCATTTTCTCTCCTCTGCAGGAACGTATTACATCGACCCCAACCAGGGCAGCTCCGCCGACGCTCTGCTGGCCTACTGCATCTTCACCTCCTCGTCAAAACAGACCTGCCTTCACCCTGAACGCCCACAGGTGTGAAGCCACCAGCCGAGGGCGGCTGCACGGACGCCTCAGGGCACCAGTTTAATGACTAGTAGCAGGAATATGCTTTTCTTTAAACATAATGATGTGAGGGAGGATAAAAGGTTCTTAAGGGATCAGCATACAGAATATATATATATAGATATATGTATAGATAGATATATATGTATAGATAGATATATCGATTTCTTTCTATAGATAGATTTCTTCTGTGCAGCTGCCGATGAAAGCTTGGATGGAGGAATCGGCAGAAGAAGGATCGTTTCAGTGGCTCAGCAGAATGGATGAGGGTCATCAGGTGAGTAAAACTGCAGCAAGTGGAAATTTTACATCATGTACATCTAATAATACCTGAACAGGATTATTAGTTTGTTTTGAGTTAAATGTAATATGTAAAAAAAACATTGATGGGTTTGTTTTAGCAATGGAGAAACTGCTTCTCCGTTTAAAAGAAGTCAGTCGAGATGGATCCTGCAATTTAGCTTCCTTTGAAAGTTTTCCAAGCATCTCCCTCTGGAAAGTGACCCTGGGACAGATCCAAACTCTGTTTTAAATCAAATCAGTCCCCTCCCGCAGAAAATACACGGGCGAAAACCCTTGATTTTGCTGTTTTATTTTCTTCCTGTTTTCTGCAATGAAAATGCGTGACAGTGCAAAAAAATATGGGAATTGTTGTTTCCAAATGTAGGAGAATAAACATGTTTCTCCCACATCTAGTAAGCAGCAAACATGACATTACATAGCAGCATAGCTGAGCCAGTTATTTAGTCCTTTAGACTTAAAACTCTTGATAATATTATAATGATATGGGACAAAACATGGGTAATATTTTCATTAGAATCTGTCTATAAATCAATAGTTTTATTGTACATAAATGGCAAGTTACATCCACACGAGCCAACTTGAACGCATAATGGAACCACTTTTATTCATTTAAACGATAAATAAATAACTTTAAAAAAAAGTACGATAAAAAAAAATGAAATAATATTTTGTAAAAACATAAAAGGAGTTTTTTTTTATAATTAAGCTTTCTGTATGTAAAATATATTTATTTTTCATAATAGGTCTGGCCTCAAGAAATCCATAGCATGTTAGCAATATTATCCTTTTTTAACCTAAAAAACAAATGATGTGGTTCTGGGGGCATTGTCTAAAATTCAGACTGATGCAACGGTCTCAGTACATATCATCAGCTGGTAAACTGGATACTGTCAAGTAAGACTTAAAATGATTAGTTCTGTTTAAGGCAAGCGTTATACTCCAAACCAATGCGCTTTTTCAGGCAAATTTCAGTTTTAACAAATACTCTTCCAGCTGTAAAGTGTGGAGAAGTCAAAGGAGGTACCGACTGTTGGGAAGGCCGTAAATAAACTCGGGTACAATCAAGAATCAGTCTATTTATATAACCCCAATTTAAAACACATGTCGTCTCAAGTCACCTTACAAAAAAATCATTTAATTAAAATCATAGATGCATCATAAACAAATGAGTTCATAAAAAGTTTCCTATCTAAGGAACCCCAGCAGATTCATGGAGTCATTGACTTGCAGCATTCACTCCTCTGGAATTAGAAACAATGGCTTGTGTTGTCGTTGACTTTACAGCAATCCCTCATACTGAGGATGCATGTAGCGACAGTGGAGAGGAAAAACTCCCCTTTAACAGGAAGAAACCTCCAGAAGAACCAGGCTCAGTACAAGCAGCCATCTGCCACGACGGACTGGAGGTTTGAAGAGACAGAAAACTAAAATAGATGCAGAGGAGACTGAAAAACAAGAGTTTATAGCAGCAGTTGTAGAGCGTCACTGGAAGCATCTCAGCCCATGTTCTCATCCAAGAAGCTGTCTCAGCTAACAGAACGTGTTGTTACTATGGGGAGAAGAACACTAAGAGAAAACAAAAGGTTAACAAGTTTGAAATAACGGTAACTAAAGCAGATTGGACAAAGGAAGAAAGTAGAGAGAGAGAAGTGGTCAGATTGTCCTCCAGCAGTCTAAGCCTGGAGCAGCAGAACTATAGAAATAACTTAAATAACCCTGTAGAGTGAGACATGAAGAAGGTAGACCAAAGGAGAACCATCTGTCTAGACTGAGTTCTTCCTCCAACAGGATTATGCTGTGTTCTCTACCTCTTAAGTATAAGCTTTGTCAAACAGGAAGGTTTTAAGCCATGAAACTAGACAGTCTCTCTCAGTTCCTCTAATAATTTATCAGTCATATTCCAGACCGATGTTTTGTCTTCAAATTAAACTGATAAGCTTAATCATCTTACCTGTATCAGTAAACGACAAAAACAATCACAAATCACAGCAAACAGAAGATTTTACTTATTTATTTTTTCTGGATGTACCAAGACATTTTCTAGCTCGCGGTATTAACATTGACGATATGTGCGTTAGTTTTCTTATCCAGGAGCCGCTGTGGTTCAGATGCGTTTCCTGCGGTTGCACAGTGTCACCGCGGAGCAGAAGGTTATCTACTCCTGTCACCCCGGACATCGCCTGGGTCAGGAGAAACGAGACGTGAAATTCCTGTCGGACACGAGGACGCAGAGCTACCTAGGAGAGCTAAACTATTGTGTGGTACGTGATGAGCAGGAGAAGGTGTTTATGACCTGAAACCTTTCTATTCAGGTAATATTAAACAGCAAAAAACAGTGTTGTTAAACATTCAGATGGGATGTTTTGCTAATGAGATGAAACACTTTATGATGATGTTTGTGAAATCAGGACTCTCCTCTTAAGGTTATTTGGGTGCATCAGATGAGTTAAAATTGAAGCATTTATCTGTATCTTATGTTTCTTTAGTTATTTGCATTTATATATTTTAATCTTGATTTATTTATCTTTGTTTAAGTCTTTATTTCTTGTTCATTTACTACTTTACTAGCTAGCATCTTTATATCCAGTAGCTCACCTATTTTCGCTCTCGATAGCTGTTCTCTCAGTCGATGTGAATCATGGACTTTAAAATCCTCTGACTTAATAGTGTTGGAGAAATGCCGTCATGTCATGTAAACATAATCCTCACCAAAGCTCAAATAATGCTCATGTATAATTACAATTCTCGTGGTTCCAAAGAAAAAATAGAAAAAAACGCATAAAGACAAGAACCTAAGAGAGAGCCGGCCGGCCCAAGGCACAAGCGAACTAAGCGCCTGCTCTTGGGGGCCCCCAAAAACCATTTGGGGGCCCCCAAGAGCAGTTTAAAAGAAAGTATTTAATTTCTTTATTTTCCACGTGTTGATAATAATAATTAAAAGCGACTCTCCCTCTAAAAAAAGCCAGAAATGTTTTGAGGGTGTGGAATATTCAGGACCAGAGGAACAAAAATGCTGTTTATTTTCTGTAGTTTGTTTTTAACTAAATCTTTTACACATAGTTTTAGTTAAGTACATTTACAAAGTTTTAAGAGTAAGTTAATCTAATTATTCATCTTTATTTATTTTCTAAATCATTTGTGTTACATTGTTTCAGGTAACTTCGTTCATATCAGGTATTTGGGTGATATTTATTATGATTATTTCATCATGTGTAAAGACTTTTTTGAGAAGTATTTTTTTTAGGGTAATTGGTAATTTCTCTGTGTAGTTTGATTTCACAAACATTAGAGGACAGAAATTTATTTTATTAAATAAGAGGACATTTTAATGGTATTATTAACTCTAAAATGGATAGAAATCAAAACAACTTAGCCACTGTTGGAGAACAGAAATGTTACTAAGACGGTTGACGTAGGATTTCTCCACTTCCTTTATTGTCAATAACTCTAACAATCTAAAACTAAACAACACAATAAATCTAATCGTATCTATGTATGTATTATTTATTTTTCAAGAGACGGCCCAAATTTCTCATTATAAAAAAATATAAATATACCTTAGTAAGCTAATAAGCGTAATTAAGCTAATTTTATAAGTAGTCCTTTTACAATTATACAATAAAATTAATATAGAAAAAACATGAAAATACAAAAAAAGGTCATTTTTATTCTATGGGTTCTAGAGAGATAGATAATGTTGACTACATTTAAGCCACTTCCTTAGTTGGATCGTCAACGTGATGCAAACTTCATATTTTTAAGGTTCAGGTCGAGGTCAGATCTATTCATGCAGCTCGCTTTTAATTACTCGAGCACAACAAAAGTGCTTTACAAGGTAAAACAGCCAAAGGTGAATGAAAAAAACTGAACAATAACAACTTTATAAATATGGCAGCATCACTACCAAGAAGGAAGGAACCACAGTATTAGGATCAATGCATTAAACTATGAATAGAGACATTGTGAATGAAGGGTTTCAAGTGAATTTGCAGAAAACTGAGGAGTGAATGAGCATGATAATGACTCAGGAGATAATAAATGAAACGTTTTTCAGCTTACATTGTTGACGTTCTCTTTTCTTGTTCTGGCACACGACAGCCTGAAGAGGGAGCCGCCCCCGGCTCTCGAGAGTCCGTGTTCGAGTTCGAGGACCTCCAGCTGCTTCCTCTGAGGGACGTGGCGGTGATGGGAGGCAGGAACTTCACGCACCAGTTCAGCCTCACCGTCGGACCCGTGTGTTTCAGCTAGAGGCCGGCCCCGGGAACCCGTGCGGTTCCGGATCAAATCCTCGCTTAAATTACAGAGCTGTTGACTTGTGGAAACTCTTTCTCCAGTTCCTGTTGTTGTTGTTTTTTTATTATTTCCTTTTGTTTTAAAACTGGGGGATTGGATCCCTCAACTTAAACGACTTTATGGGGATGAATTCGACGGAGTCGTTTTTGTTTACAGAAACATTTATCTGGTATAAAATAAATTAAATGTGGATGTTTTTGATTTACAGTTTGAATTGTGCTGTTCACACGGAGATTCTGATTAATTTGTATATAGAAGTCAGACCGTCTTAAGTGACCTCCTAATGGCCGTTTGGCTACCAGGCTGGTTCTGTCTCACTAAAGCCGATGCAAGTGAACCCGGTTTATCCCTATAACCAAAGGTTCTGATCAGGTTTTTTATGTAATAGGAAGATGCAGATGTAATCTTATTCATACTTGGTGCTAGTTGTTTACTATCTGTCCTTGTTTGTAACAGAACAATTTGCAAAGCATTATTTCGTTTTTTTTGATTATGTATTGTGTACATGTTTTTTTCCTATTACATCTCAGGTATGACACACAGGCACTTCATCTGCTGTTGTCCCAGCATTTTTTTTGGTTGTTAAATTTTTGAATGTAAACTTAATAAATATTTGAACTTAAAAACATATGAAAAAATGATCTATCATCTTATCCTCTTTTGTTTTCATCCCCCTTTTATTCAGGTTTTTAAGGTAACTCTTCAGACCCTGCAGACTTTTTACAGTAAACTGTGTGCGTTAATATTGAGTTACTGCTAAATTAACAAACTTTCTGGTGAACGGGGCCAGAAAGCTCTGCCACATTTCAGAACAAAGTCTTTTATAACTGAGGGGAGGAAAAATAAATTTCTTAAGAAATTGTGATGGCTAGTTTCTCGCATGCTGCTGTAAGACTGACTTCTTTTTATACTTGCATCTAGCTTCTGGTAGAGGGACCATCAACGTCTCAAAGCAGAGTTGGCTTCCTTGGAGACATCTGATTAACCTAATTATAGGCATTATGTCCAAGGCAAAACATAAACCAGACATTTCACACAGTCATAAGGCCATAGAATAAGAAATCTATATATAAATATATATTATAACAGTAGTCCTGATCAAGAATCGGTCCAAGGAAAAAAATAGAAACCCTAAAATAAGGCTTTCATATTGAAGAAAAAAAGTTTTACCTTAAAGTATCTGATATTTTGGTTAGCAATGTTTTACTGCAATATTAAGTCTTCTTCCCTACATGCAGATCTTTTCCTGTAATATAAATTAATTGTGTGCAAATATTATTGTTCTTGATACAAAAAATTGACCTTGTCACAATACAACAACAACATTGTTATTATAAACAGAGAATTTCTCAAACGTTCACTGGCTATATTAAAAGTGATGCTGCAGGATTCCTTCAATTTTAAATGTAATGATTCTTTTAATTCTCAGTTCATAATTAAAACTTGGTTGTATTTCAGTGTATTTTAGGAAGATTTGCCATCAAACCATTCAAGGCTATCTCAATAAAACTAGATACATTTGTAATCGTATAGAAAACAGATGAAAAACACATTTAAGTCTTAATTTATGTCGGTTTTGCAGAAGCTTTGGTTCTGAAAGCGTTAACGTCCTTACGTTACGTACGTCACGTGACCTCCCCCTTACGTCCCCACCGGCACGTCCTCTTCCGCATCTCCGGCTGTTAGCTCATTCTCCAACGTTAGCATCGTTGTACTCCAGTTCAACGCGTCTCTCGTCGCATGTAGCAGCCTGTGGTTCATTGTAAACGTCGAGCATGTCTCTGTTTTAGTTTCAACTTTCCTCCTTTTCGGTCTCGGACCTCCAGCGGGCCCTTTTATTGTCATTGTTTATGCGGAAGTCGTTTGTAAAGGTCCTGGCTAGCTTCCGGTAGCTCCCGGATGTTTGGCTTCCGGCAGATCAACGCGGCTGTTTGGGAGCCGAGCGGCGTCCCAGGTGAGTGACACGGCAGGTAAGCCGACCCATGACGTGCTTTTAATAAAACAATACAAAATAAAAGAGCCTAGAAACGTTCCTATTGCAGCATTCTTGTTTTATTCCGCGTTTTATAGCTGAAGTTCAAAATATCAAGTTTCATACGATTGATAATTGTTGTAGTTTTCACCCTATAGACAATTTGTTGTTTTTTATGACAAATATTTATTATTTAAAATGTCCATTTGGTGTCCACGGCGCCAGATTTACTTTATTTTAAAAATAAAGTAGATATATTTCCTCCTCATAATTTTTGACCTGTTTAAAAATGGTTTTATTAACCCTAAAAGAAAAATATAACTCAAATGATCAAGATTCTACAAAGACAAGCTGATGGCTGTGGGCAAGAATACTGGGCCATAGCAGTCCGAATTACAGTATGTTTGGGTAAGCCTCTGACTGAGGACTGCGTTTGAGTAAATGAGTCTCATGAAGAGGATACACATGGTTTTCTTGATTTTTCTTCTTCTGAAGAATCCTTCTTTCCACCACCATTTTTGGTCGTCCCCAGAAGAGAACCAGCCTTGTTTGTCCAGTTGAGGCCTTTCAGTCCCTGGTTCTGATGCTGCCGCTTCAACAGTAGAGATAAAAGAGCTGAAGCATCTTGCTGGAAACTCTGAAGGACCTGAACTTCCTCAAGATGTCCAGTCGGCAGATCCATCAGATCCAGCAAACGCGGAACACCTCAGCAGAACGGCGGCCTGTTCTCCTCCGTGACATGCCGCATTAATACAGTTGTTCATGCAAAATGAGCCCCAACCAAGTGTTGAGCAGATGCACTACGCAGTCTAAAAAACAGGTTTAGTAGGTTTACATCTCTTCATTAAAATATTACTGTTTTATTTCCTATACATTTTCAGTTGCTTCATTGGTTATTCTGTAGTGATCTAGTTTCAAGTTTGGATTTAAATTACAGTTCATTTTTGCATCTTTTAGGGATGTAATTTACACAAGAACCTTCATTATCATTTATTCCTATTCAGAATCAATTTCAAATGCCCCTAAATCCATAAAAAAAAAAATCTGCTTAGTTGTGGAAATTTTGATTAATACAAAAACATGAAAACATGACAAAGGATCCCATTTTCAGCCTGTTCGGTATAGCTTCAAAAATGATTTACTCTGAACACTGACTAGTTAAAATCTGGTAATCTGAAGCAATATTCAAGTTCCTCTAAAGATTGAATCAAAAATCATGATTTGAAAATTCAGTTTAAATTGAGTCTTGGCTTCAAAAATGTGAGATGGGGAAGGATTTGCACTCTTATTTATTGATGGTGCTAAATATCTAGCGTTACGTAGTTTTCTCTGGAAAATTGACATTTCCATTCGCACACAAATATTAAGAAGAAAATTTAAAAAAACTACAAATTAGGGCACAGATCTGTCATTTAAGCTTTAACAATTATTATTCTGTGTTGTTTTCCTGACCCGGTGGTTTTTTAAAGCTCAGCTGCTGAGAGCTGTCATGTTTTTTTGCTGCCAGGTTCTGTATAAACTGCAGTCGCGTCCTTCGGACCGATGATGTACCCGCCTCCCAAGAAGGATTTCATCGCTTTGACCCTCACCGATCCCCACTGTCAGACTTACAACAACGGCAAACACCGAAGGCAGTCCTGCTGGAGGGTGAGTGCTTCACTGCAGCCGGACGGCGACTCGAAAAAAAACGTTTCTGCTGCTATTTAAGGAGTAAAAATCTAAAGCTTTTATAATGTTTGCTTGATCTTAATTGTTGCATCTTTTGTTTTGGTTATTAGCTTAATTCCATTTTATATATTTCCTGTCCAAAGAGCCCAAAAATATGTGAAATGCGAATCATAAAAAGCTGACGAAATTATGCGTTTTTATCGGAAAGTGTAGCGAGATAAAAAGAAACTAGATTTGCAATTATAATGAGAGCTAGTGTGAACATCTCACTGAACGGATCAGATGTGTAACGCATTCAGGAAGCTTATCTGAGGAGATTTAGAAGCTCCGCATTAGACGAGATCTTAGAAAATCAATCGATTTGTTGTAAAAATAGCAACTTTTCCTTAAAACTGAGGTTAATTCATCTTATCTGGCACATAATAGCAGAACTCCCGACTCCTGAAAGGATGTGATGGTGCTGTATGTTTGGTTTCGTATTTTTTTTAAAATCACTGTGACTGGGTAAATCTTTCCAGGTTCCAGTTTGTGGAGCATTTCCTTAAACACGAGTCATCCACGTTGAACGGGTCTGGCAGCTTTATGCCCGGTTTCCCTGTTTGGTATCGGATGACCTCTTTCTAAGAAGTTGTGCAACTCAAAATGTAAATATAATGTACAGAAGGGGTGGCCGACCTTTTTGGCCCCAATATCTACTTTTCAAATAAACAACCTCCTGTTGTCATACAGACATCACATCACAAACACGCCCTCTGTCAAACACACACACACACACACACACACACACACACACACACACACACACACACACACACACACACACACACACACACACACACACACACACACACA
>JAVLVB010000002.1:302920-322176 GCA_032876305.1 Orestias chungarensis
TATATATATATATATATATATATATATATATATATATATATATATATATATATATATATATATATATATGCGTCTACATTGACTTTTCACGTGAACCGGACGCTTCAGACATTTTCAGTGTGTACTCGCCATAAGAGTGTTGTGAAAATCAAGGTGTATAAATGTTTTTTTGTTTTTTTTTATCAAAGCACTCTCATGGAGTTCTCTGTTTCCTTGAATCCGTTTTCCCAGTTTGTTGGACGACTACCTGCAGGCCATCGAAGGCGTGAAGAAGAATCTCGTGAGGCAGAGCGGCCCTGGCAGGCTGACCTTCGTCGGAGAACTTTCCCACAACCGCTTCAACCCGAAGATGGTAACCCAAGTTTGATCAAATCAGTCGCTTTGTCAGGGAACCGTAAGAAAAATGGGCGAAGTTGGAAGTGGGGGAGGTTAATTGCTTTGCTCCAGGCCAGTTTTGCCATAGATGGTGATGGGGCTGAGAAGGTTTCATTGTTTGGGACTTAACTGCAAGCTGCCTCTTTTACCTTAGCAAGGGGAAACCCTCCACTCTGAGTGCTACACTGATGATTGGCTAATTAGATCAATTAACCACTGATCTCACAGCGATTCTGTCTCTCCTCTCATCTCATCAATCTCCTCGCTCCAGGATCACCTGGTGTGTTTCCTGCCGGGAACTTTGGCTCTGGGGGCGCACAATGGCCTCCCGGGGGATCACATGGATCTGGCCGTGCAGCTGATGGAGACGTGCCACCAGCTGTATGTGCAGATGGAGACCGGCCTCAGTCCCGAGATTGCTCACTTCAGCATGCAGGCGGGAGAGGGCCAGGATGTTATTGTGAAGGTTAGGTTTTAAAAAATAACCAAAAAATTTAAACAAAATGCCCTTAAGAAAATAAAAAAACATAAATAACAAAAAATAATGTAACAAAAATACGTGATTGAAATAATAAACAACTAAAATGGATAGTGTAAAATAATGAAATAGGGACTACATTATGAAAATAAATGTTACAAGTATTAACAATAAATGACAAACTAAAATAAAAGAAGATAAATAAAATATTATTAAAAATAAATATCAATAAAAAATGAAATACAAAAATGTATCATGAAAATATGATAATTACAATAAATATAAAATTAAATAACAAATGAAAGTGAAAAACATAAAAGTAAATTTAAAGTAGTAAAATGAAATGACAAAATAAAAAAGATATAAATAAAAATGATGAAAATTAATAACATAAAAATGCATCAACAAAATAAAAAATGGAAATCATTGGTATTAAAAATAATGAAATTAAATGTATTAGGAAAATTAAATAAATGAAAATAACTTTGTAAAAATAAACAAAACAAAGATAAAACACGGCTAAAAATAAATACAATAAAAAAAATGGAAATTAAAACGATACATCTTTGCAAATAACAAATATAAAAATACAAATAAATTGTATAAAAAATATTTAAAGAAAAACAAAATATATATATATATATAAAAACAAGTTTATCAGTGAAATATGTAAGTGTTTAAAACTTTTTTCTTGTTAGTGATGGAGCTGGAAGCAGCGAGGCCATTTGTAGCCTGATGTGTTTCTGAAAGCTGCATTTATTTAAATTACCAAGCGCAGGATTTGCTTTTAGCACCTTTTCCTACACAATCCGCTTTTTAAAATCAATCTAAAGGATAAAATCGGTGCCGAAAACGCTTCAGGATGTCTGATAAATACACATTTTAATCACCCACTCTGCGTTTGTTTGAGATTGGCGACCGTTGCCTCAGTCACTCTCCTCAGGCCTTGTTTAATTTTTCATTAACAGCTCGAGATTTTTCATAGAGTCGGATCTTTCCGCTCTTGCCGCCGCCGCCGACGCTGCCTTCATTAACTTCAGAAATAATTAGGAAACGCTCTCTGAGCTCATTCAGCTCTGCTTAGAAAAACAGCTAAAGAAACAACTGGAAGGCCATTAAGGCCTTCTAGATGAATTCAGAGTGAATGAACGCCTTTTAAACACGAGCCTGGTGATGGTTTTCTTTACAAACAATATGTGTTAAGCCCCAAGGTATTTAATCTACGCCATTTAAACCAAAGCGGGGTCCGAAATGTGTCGGATTATTGTCTCAAGAGGAGAAAAAAAAGGAAAGATGCTTGTCTGAGCCGAATACAAAACAGTTATGAAGAATTATTAATTCATGAGTTTAGACCAGCAGGATTAACGTGTCTGGTTGCAGATTTAATCCGAGCCAGAGCTCCAAGTCTAAATTAAAGGAGGATTTTGGGGGGAGCTTAAAACAATAATGTAAAATGTCAATAAATCCGTCTCTCTCCCCTTTCATCCATGCTTCAAAAGAAGAAAAGAACAAAAAGCTCTACAAATTTAAGTTTAGCATCGTTTTTTAGCTTGTTAGCTTGGTTAGAAATCCTGATTAAAACTCATTAGAATCAGTTTCAGTTTATTTATTTATTTATAGCGCCAATTTGTAACCAATGTCGTCTCAAGGCACTAATGTAAGATGCAAGGAGGTCTAAAGGCTCCTCCGCTGCCATCGGACAGCCAAGCAGTCCTTCAGACACTGCCGCTGTCACGATAAGCCGCTTTAATAATGTTGTTTTGAGTCTCCGTGCTTCCTGCCAGCTTTTTAAAATTTTTTATTTAAAGGTCAGACTATGAAATGCCTGATTTTTTATCCCGCAGCCTGCCGACAGACACAACCTGCTGAGACCGGAAACCGTGGAGAGTCTCTTCTACATGTTCAGGTTCACAGGAGACGCCAAGTACAGAGACTGGGGCTGGGAGATCCTTCAGAGCTTCAACCGCTACGCCAAGGTACAAACCAGTCGGTCTCTAAAGCTCCCTAAAGAAAACAACAGGTTTTGATTCCGTCTGCAGTCAGACTTTCTCGTACGGTTTTCTGAAGTTTGTTCATTTGTGTTGAAACAAAGTTAACAACAAAATCTGAGCTAACCGGCCTCCAACTGTCCAGATAACGCTAATTTAAATGTTACCCACAATGATGAATTTGTTTGATTTCTGTTCGGTTGTTTCACCTCATTTGATAATTGAACCAATTTTTACAGTAATATTATTTGAAAACAATCATAGGTCTCCAGTCCCTTCAGAAAAACACGGTTCTGCCTTTGATCCTGAATTTTTTCTCAGAAATTTGAAATTATTGATTATTTTCTTACTCTTGCTGACACTAACTCATCCCAGGCAAAAGTGAACAGTCCGGCGCGCCGTGTAGTGACGTCCTCACCTCCGTGCGCCACCATAACAAACACGTTTTGGTCAGCGCGTCGGCCATATTGGATGTGTCAGATCTGCCCCGTAAACGAATAAAAGCAAATGGACTGAACTTTGGTAGTCTAAAGCGTTAGAGTTAGCATGCTAGTACTTGCTAAAAGTGTTAGTTAGCATGCTAACACTAGCTAAAAGCTTTAGAGTTAGCATGCTAACACTTGCTTAAAGCGTTAGGTAGCATGCTAAAACTGGCTAAAAGCATTACAGTTAGCATGCTAAAATGTACTAACAGCGTTAGAGTTAGCATGCTAATACTTCCTTAAAGCGTTAGGTAGCATGCTAACACTTGCTTAAAGCATTAGAGTTAGCATGCTAAAATTTTCTAAAAACGTTAAAGTTAGCATGCTAACACTAGTCTAAAGTGTAATCTAACTAGCAAGCAAGTAAAGCAAATGGAAGTTGATCCAGCTCCTTACTACAGGGAGCTTTAAGTTAGTAACTACTGGCTTTGTTCTTAAACATATTCTGGATTTCAGAACTAAGCATTGTTCATATTTTGCTAATACTACGTTATAGATGACCTTAAATGGTCCAAGACTCTAAGTTAGCATAACGGGACTAAATAGCTGGCTCAGCTATGCTGCTATGTTATGACATGTTTGCTGCTCACTATATGTGGGAGAAGCAGGTTTATTCTCTTTACATTTGGAAACAACCATTCACATGTTTTACACACATTTCCTCATATATTTGCACTTTCCCGCATTTTTATCACAGAAAACGGGACGAAATCACTGAGAATTCACCACGTTTTTCTCTCAGCAAAGAAGCTAAGCTGCTTAGCCACAAAAGGTCATTACTAAAGAAGCTGGCAAATAAATAGAAAGTTTGGTGGATAGAAAAAAGAATGCCTAGTGGAAAAAAAACATTGTGCCGAGTCTCAATTCGATGAAATGAAGCGAATGAAACCCGGACACCAAGTAATAATCAGTTCTTTTTACAGTTTATCCCAGTTAATCCAGTTGAGGAGTCACGTTTTTCTTCCACTTAACTTTCCCTTAATGTTCTTGCATGCAGCCCTTTTAAATGGCAAACTTATTTTGAACTGGAATGTGGAATGTACAAAACTGAATCATCAAAAAAAAGATTGATTTAGGTTTCTGAAATAAATTCATTCAATTTTTCAAAATTATCAACATGTTTTATAAGAAACTTTTCGTTCTGCTCCTGTCAGATAAGTTTTTGGTGTTTATTGGAGAGTTTGAACAATTTTTCGACGTATTTCAGCTTAAAGTCATGATTGGATTTTTTTTTAAAAGTTGAGCGTCCGACCTCATTGGGAAAGTCTTAACGCGTCTTGAAATTGATTTCCTAGCTTTAACCACCTGACCGAATGTCGCCTCCTTGTCCCCGCAGGTACCCGGCGGCGGCTACACATCCATCAACAACGTCCGCGACCCCGTTAATCCCGGCCCCCGCGACAAGATGGAGAGCTTCTTCCTGGGCGAGACGCTCAAGTACCTGTTCCTGCTGTTCTCTGACGACGCGGAGCTGCTCAGCCTCGACAAGTACGTCTTTAACACCGAGGCGCACCCTCTGCCCGTGTGGCCCTCACCGCCGAAGTGAAACCGCGGCCCCGTGGAGGCAAGCGTCCAGCCCGGAGCTGCTGTTTAAAGCGGCGAATCTCAGCTCTGCTCTCCGATCCACGTCTTTATTTTTCCTAAGGAAAAGGTTCTTGATCTCTGATATAGAAACTTTATGAGCTGTACTTGATTAACGACTGTATATTTTCTAATTTTGGGGGTGTTGTTTGAGGTGGAAATCACTTATTAGTGCTATTTAATGTGTGATACCTGATTATCACCTATCTGGGTATTGGAGTTCACGGTTCTTCGAGCTAACATGCGTAAATATGGGCGACACTAAATAATGAATGACTCAAGATTGCACACAATTAACCAGGTTCTTTAATGATTGTAGGTTATTTTTTTCTGGTTAATTTATGTTTATTTATTCAGATTTTATGGATGATTTTGTTTTTCTGTCACTTTGAAACTCACTTCATGCGAGATACGAGATACTACTTTGAAATGTTCCTTAAACTCTGAAGGGTTTTCAAGACAAAGTGTTTGCTTAAGGGACTTCCTCGCATTCGTGTGTGAAGAGGAAGAAGACTTAAGCAGAAAGAAAGTAAATATGGTGATAAAGTGAGATAAAAATAAGACGATAATCTGTGTTTACTGCCTTAAAGGAACTCGACATTTAATTGTTATTATACGGCAGTAATAAAACTCCAGTCGCACTATTGGTGAACTTGTGGGTTCCTCTGAGTTGTAGCTTTCATTAGAGCCCTCGTTAAAGACTGTGAAGAATACAGGAGTTACTTCACATGTTAATATCAGGTTAATTGTCTGGGAGCTTCATGAATGAACGCCTTTAGATCAACACGAAATGTTTAATAGGTGAGACTTCATTTTACAGTTTTACTATATTTTCCCGTCCATATCATCAACCCTCCATATGTACTTGCTACTTTTAAGTTAATTTTTCCAGATTCATTCTGATCCTTTGGGCGGACTGGGAGGATGCCAAGGCGGCACTAAGCTGGGTACATTTCCAAAAGTTTTTCGATTTTTATTTACTTTTGCGTCATAATTGTGCAGCAGAAGAAGCCAGAAGTGGTCAGTCTGGACAAAAACAGTGTCTGAAGCAAGCAGTGCCAAGTTTATCTTTCTTTTTTTCCTCCCCTTCCTTCACCTTGTTCTGATCTTGTGAAGATGCGGTCGGCTCCCATTGCTCAACGACTCCACAGACGGTTGTATTTAGTTAGTTGTATGAATACCAATCTCAAAAAAGAACATGGCATTAGATCTGACCTTTTTAGCCATGAGGGCTTTTAAACCTGTACGAACTGTTAAGCATGGTGGTGGCAGTATTATTCTGTTTTATTTTAATTTTAAATAAGTGGCACTGGCGTCTCTTTGACTCGTATCAGCGGCCAGACGGTTTAACTTAAACCATAAACTGACTAATTTAACAATCAGTTCAGGTCCGAAGAGCTTAAGTTTTAATTTTTCTTCATTTATTTCAATTCAAAGCTACTCCGTTGATCCCAAAGAGAAATTAAATGTTGCATTCAGTATAAAAGATTTTTCAACCAGCGCAGTTTGATTTCTGTGAACTTAAACCATGATCCTGTTCTCAGCTCTATCTGGTGGCCAGGACCAAGAACAACACAAACCTGGTGAAAACTTTCAAAATTAAACTCGAACACACTTTATTTGTCCCGAAGGAAACTTAAATTTGGTCAAAACTCATAATTATCTTCAAAGATTTGTTGTTAGCCAGGGACAATCTCCAGTAGCAGTCGGTATTGCATCAGATTTTACAGGCCCCTGACTCAAGAATGTCTCTTATGACAGTGATACCAAATATTGAGCTTTAAAACCAGTGGCGGAGCTAGAGTTTTATTCTTGGGGGGGCCAGAGGTTGGCCAAGGTTACTTTAGGGGGTCCATAGACTATGACAATAAATTTGTTTCTCGAACAATCAATTGCAATTGGAGTCTCATTGAGCATTGAAATATATTTAAGTACATCATAAGCATACAGAAAATTAGATTTGTGAATGTAATTTGGAGTTTATAAAGAATATTCCAAATATAAAACGCAACATAGGAAAAGATTTCACTCACACCCAATAACACCCAGTTACTCACTCACTCAAAAAAAAAAGGTATCAACTGGCTGCTGATGATCTTTCTGTCGCCCCAGCCGCTCAACAGCGGGAACTTTTTCTACCAAAATTATGTATATTTTTATATATGATACTTTTATATATGATACTGCCAATGTATCTATATCTATATCTATCTATATATACATACATCTACACGCCTGTCACTCAGGGGGGGAAAAAAAAACATTATATATTTTTTACAGACACACAATTATGTTTAATTCCCCCTTCCAAATCATCTTCTCGTTATATTTAATTTAAGGCAACAAAACATGAAATGGCTGATAGTCTCCTTGTTTAATTCCTATCAAATAATTGAAGAAACGTAAAAGTACAAGGCTCTGCAACCCAACTTAAATGTAGGCGTTAATTTGGAGCAGCTGGTCATCTGTATACATCATGAGATGTAACGTTAACTTCATATCCATAGCAAAACGATCTCCTACCTGAACACAAGTTAGTTTAATCAGTCACTCATTAGGAAACCATTATGAAACTGACTTTAGAATCCATAAAAAGCTTCTACTTGATTTATCTGAATCCAAATTCGGCCGAAATTGACTCTTACGTTGAATTTTTTTTTTTTTTTGAATGAAAATCAGTGAAGAAAAACCCCAGTCCACAAGCATCCTCATTTCAAACACATTCACTTAAATCCAATCAGATTTCAGGGGGTTCAGTGTTACCCTGGCCACCCTTCTAGCTCCACCACTGTTTAAAACGAACCTTTTTGAACGATATAATGATAAATGGAGATGCTCATTAAACTGTTCTGCAATGGTATATAAATGTAAGTTCATCCTTAATTGGAAATTAATTCCGAATTCGACTTTATTTAAACACATCTGAGAGTCTGATGTTACTGCAGTGAAAGGAAACCTTGATGCTGAACAGAAATTTTATGAATCTGAACGGTCTGCTTGAGACGATTAATAATTGTGTTTCTATAAGATAAATCAGTCTGTAAATGTTTTAAAAGATGAGACAAATTCCCATTTTTCTCAGAATTTTCTTCTCACTGCTGTTTTTTCTGGTTAAAATCTCCAACCTGAATGCCCCCCCCCATTCGGTCCATGTTTGTTTAACACCTCTGGATGCGTTGAAAAGGACAAACATGACCTCTTTATTTCCCCCTAATCTGGAAGAGCTGCATGCTGGAGCTTCATTAGGAGCCATTATCAGCCTCAGATGGAGACACAGAGGATGCGGCAGCGTGTAGCGCGAAGCTCTGTGGCCCGCTGATGGGTTTTTAATGGCTTTTGGGCAACGGTTTAAGTCATTTGGCACTATGTGATCGGCGCTGCGACACCGATGCGGACCTGCACATTTGAAACATCTACATCGGAGTCATGAGTAATTGTTTTCTGTTGATCTCTCAGCTGAAAGAAGACTTTACATGTCAGTTTTATTATTATTTTATTATTATTTTCAATGTATTTTGTTTTTAAGTTAATTTTAGGGCCAAATTGGTGCCAAATATTTAAACTGATATGTGCAATAAAACACAAATCTAGCTAACTAACGTTCTTTAACAATATTTGCTTTTATGGTACAAAACCTCGCATGAGAACAAGCAAACTCATTGAAGCAGCACTAAGGACGTTTCATTTTTGGTCGATATTGGCGGCCCAGTGTGGACAAAAGCGGCAGGAAGACTGCATTTCCCATGAGCTCCAGTGGACAGCGTCGGTAAATCCTGATCTCCCGGGCGCCTGCTGTTGGATTGAGGTACATTTCTGTTTCCAGTGTCTGTGTGAAGGATGAGGCGATGATTTTAATTGTGGTGAAACAATGTCACATGATGATGTTGAAAATAAGAAATGGGGGCAGTGACGTATGCCGTAAAGCTGTCAGCACATTTGTAGTTGTTTTGTGTGGCAGGGTTCCTACCACCCTCCTCAAAGTTGCTATGTGTCGGTTAAAGTGGTTAAACCACGTTGGGCCATGACAGAGGTGTCATTCAACGTGTAATCACAAAAGTTATGAAAATATTTTATGAAGGTTCAAATGTTACTTTGAGTTGCATTATTTTCTTAAAAAAATACTCTTGATTTTACACCAAGTTAATCTTGGTTGGTTTAACTTTAAAGGATTATACTGTAAGGGATATAAATATGCATATACATATAAAATGATCTTCACTAGAGTAGATTTCTGACACAAAAAAAAGATAAATTATGATTACTTTCAAATGTTGAGCGAATAATTACATATTCTTTGTGTTTCAAAGTTTGATATTGTCTCTGATTTAGAATCATAATTTTACATTATTAAGTCAGAAGCTACTTTCTATAGTCAGAAATCTGTGGAAAAGAAGGGATTTATAGAATTAATAGTCAGAAATCTGAGTCGAAAAAGTGACAGAAGTGATTTAAGAATGAGTGCAAACCTCCAAACACAATTAAAATAAGTCAAAACTAACTTACAGGTAACTAAGTTCTATCGGCTGATTTTCTTTTCTTAAAATGAACAAGAACATTTTTCATCCCACTCTGACAAACAAAATTTAGTTATTTCATTATTTACTGATCATACAGATAAAACATACAGATTTTTTTTGCTTGATTCTTAAGACTGTCTTAAAAAAAGTAATTAACAGCTAAATGCATTGTTTTTGCATGGTTTGACATGAATAACTCATTGAACTGTCTTAATAATTAGCATTTTAATGCTAATCATTACAATTAAAATTGCTAACCGTTAAGATTAGCATTTTAATGCTAATTATTATTAATGTTTTTTTTTTTAGCATTAAACATGAGATGAGACTGACAGGAAGGCCTGCGACGTTATGGTTTCATCCTTCTGTGATCTTAGAAACAGGTTTTTGATGCTTCACAGGGAGGACATGTAAAGTGCTGGTGCTACTTTAAATTGTCATTGAGGAAATGTTCCTTCAACTCTGAAGAGTTTTCAAGACAAAGTGTTTGCTTAAGGGACTTCCTCGCATTCGTGTGTGAAGAGGAAGAAGACTGAAGCAGAAAGAAAGTAAATATGTTGATAAAGTGAGATAAAAATGTCCACCAGGCTGGAGAAAGGGAAGTCTTGGCTTGGCTCAACTAAAGGAAAAAGCTATGAAAACCAAGTTGAACCCTGTCTTGGTAAATCATGTTTACAAACTTAAACTTTGATTCAACTGTATAGGGTGGCCCATTTCTATGGATACACTTGAATGAAAGGGGAATGGTTGGTGATAATACCTTCCTGTTTGTGGCAAATTAGTATAAGGGGGGGGGGGGGGGCTTTTTAAGCTGGGTAGCCACCATGGCGACTATTTTGAAGTCGGCTATTTTGGATCTAACTTGAGTTTTTTTCAATAGTAAGAGGGTCATGTGACACATCAGACTCATTGAGAGTTTCACACGAAATACAATGATGTGCTTGTTTTTAACGTCACTTTATTCTTTCATGCGTTATTTACAAGCTTCTGACCACTTATCTTTATGTTTATGCATTTAGCAGACACCTTTATCCAAAGTGACTTACAAAGTAGACACACTGTTACATTTTTATCAATATGACCATAAAGTAGAGAAAAATCCTAAATCAGAGTCAGTGGTGACAGTGAAGAGATGGAGGGAAGTACAGAGAGAGTAGTAGAGGAGGTATTGGGATATGGGTAAGAGTTGGGATAGGAGATGCTCTAAGAAGAGGTGGGTCTTCAAGAGTTTCTTGACGTTAGACAGGGACGCTGCTGTTCTTGTGGCGGTTGGTAGGTCATTCCACCATCTTGGAAGGACACCAAAAAGCTGTCTGGATTTTCTTAAGGTTGGTGTAGAACTGCTAGACGACAATCCATTGATTATCGAAGCGACCGAGCTGTGACATAAGACTTTGCTAGAGTATTCAAGTAGATGGTAGCCGTACCCTTAAGCACTTTGTAGGCTAGCATAAGGGACTTAAATTTGATGCGGGCAGCCAGGGGTAACCAGTCAAGCTCAATGAACAGAGGGGTGACATGAGTCTTTTGGGGCTGATTGAAGACCAGACTACATTCTGGATAATTTGCAAAAGATTTACCATACAAGCTGGGAGCCCGTCAGGAGTGTGTTGGAATAGTCAAGGCGTAACCATAAAATGCACCAGGAGCTGGGTAGCATGTTGGATTTGGTATGGCCATATCTTTCTTATGTTTAGTAATGCAAAGCGACAAGATCTTTAAAGCTCAGCTGGTCATCAAGCATGACACCCAAGTTTCTTTTATAAAAGAGTGTTCACAGTGCTGCCCATTGTGTTGGATTGTCAATGCGTCCCTCTTCTCACACTGATGGCAACACCATGGAAGAAATGCTAGCAGGGGCTTCCAGCGTCTAAGGGGGCCAGATCGAAGACCTTGAGGGCCATTTTTCATAAATGGAAACCTCAAGGCCACCGGATATTTGAAATAGCTTCATGTGTCTCCCGCTCCTTATGCACTAAAGCTGGCATGTTACCTGAGTTTTTTCCAGCAAGATGGTGCAGCACCACGTAATGGGTGTCAGGTCCGAGCATTCCTAGATGAACAGTTTCCTGGGAAGTGGATTGGTTGTCGTGGGCCAGTTGAAAGGCCCCCCGAGTTATCCCGAAGTTCTCAACAAGTTTGATTTGTCACAAAACTCTCTTCCCATTGAAAAACCTCCATCCTCCAATATTTTAATGACTTAAACTTAAACTTTATTCACAGTAGAACCAAATTTACTGAAGCTCTATCCATCTGAGAGCATAAAGTAGATAACTCATGAAGCAACTCATGACACTTTATGCCCTAGTCTCTTTAAGAACAGATGAGAAACAAACTCGTTTATATCTGTTAGGCCATTTCTGAGGCTTCAGGATTTCATTATCCTTTTGCTTCAATTAGTTAATGTTAAGTTTAAAGTGAAGGTTTTTCTCTTAAGGTTTCTTGTATCCCATCTCAACAAGCACAATACAGTTTTAATAAGTCACTCTGACCTAATATTTGCTATAGATATGGGAATTAAGCGAGTGTTTACATGCAGCTGAGATGGTCAGTTGGTTTCTCTGCTGGATTTTTTACGCCCTCCTGTCTCGGCGTCGCTCCTCAGAGTAGCGATGATCCACGACCGTTGCAGATCCTCTCATCACGGGCGAGCCAGATTCATCTGAGACGCCAGAAACCTTGGCACCCTGGCCAAGCCGTCATCCATCATCAGCTTGTCAGCCGCAAACCGAGGTCTCCCAGATGAGACATTGAAGAAGAAAAAAATATGAGAGGAGCGATGACGGTGGTCTTGAACTAATGTCTGCTGGAATCGCCTTATTTATGGGTGAGAAAAGGTAAAAGCTAGATCTGATTCTAGATCTTTGACTTTCTCTTTCATGTTTTTTACTCTGCTTAGTTGCAGCAACAAAAAACAAAGGTTGAAACCCTGAAAGCAGAGATCACCAATATTAGTCATGCTCCAACAAACCTGAAACTAAGGATGGAATTAAGGTTCAAGCAATCAAGTTAGGAAAAGTGCGGATGATGATCCATTCATTTGTTTCAGACATGTTGGAGCTGTGTTGCATCAAAATACTGCAGGATTGTGAAATCCTTTATGACTTTTGTTGGAGACGTCTGCAGTACAGCATCACTGGTCCAACACATCTGAACCAAACAGCTTCATTTCATCCTAAACATGCCGCAAAATCCCACAGAATCCTGCTCACAACCCCATTATCTGATTCAGGTGGGATGAAGCAGAGACGGATCTAAAACTGACTAACAACCATCCTCAGCAAGAGGAATTTCAAAGATTGTGTAGCAAAGTTATTTAAAATGTTAATGACCCTTTATATCAACAACATAAAAGTGAAACATCAACAAAAAGAGGTTTTGTGGTTGTTAGCATTTATGAAATCAGTAAACAAAGCCTGAATTTCACAATCCTTACTAAAATTTTGAGATAAATGACTAACAAAATGAAATATAAATGGGTTTAAAGTTTTTGCAGGGCATAAAACGGCCTTGTTCACACATAGTTGTAGTATTCATAAATAATATGTATATTTTATAAATTCACATATTTATAGAAGCAAATATGTCAGACACCATGTTTTAAAAATGTATATACTACCTATGGGATCATTTCCTGAAAAGTTTACATTCTCACAAAAACATCCAAATACTCCACTGAGAGTAAACATTAACCATGCCAAACACATAGGGGGCAGTGTAGCGAAAGGGTGAAACATGTGTAAGCCAATCAGAATCCTTCAAAACAACCATGACTTTGTGTTAGGAATGAAACATGACGCCTTCTGTGGACATCAACGTTGATGAGCAAAAAGCGTGTAAACCAGCGTAAAAAATAATCACATTCAAATTCAGGTTTCTAAAACCGTGACGATGTTCGCACCTGTTAAATCAGTGCTGCGTTATTTTTCATGGACCCAAACTCTTGTTTTCCCACTTAAACACACAGAAACACAAATTAAGACGTTTCTCAAAGCTTTACTTTGGTCCGAAGACTTCATAAATAATCTTTTTTAGTGTGATACGGAGTCCTTGTTTATATCAAAGGCCAAAACCTCCCCAACCCCCCTGCAATCTATTCCATGTGTTACGACTCTGGCAATTGAACTGGTTTCTTTTGATTGCTCTCCAAACATTCATCCAACACGCGCTCCAACCTATAAAACCATCCCTCAAACCAGTTACCTGTGCCAGATTATTATTAAATTATTAATTATAAAAAAGCCTCGGTTAGTAGGGTTCCAGCGTTCTTTCCATGCCTGTTTGTCTGATCGTAACCTTGTGTGTACGTCACAGTTCCCCGCCGGATCACTCTGAGCTCACTGGCTTCTGGATATTGACCTCATTTCTGCCCTCTGACCCTCACCTCTCGGATGGCAGTGTGCTTTGTTATTTTGATTCTGCCTCCTCTTCCCCACACAGATTTTGGGAAGGTTACTGGCTTTATTTCCAGTTAATCTATTTACAACTAGCCACTGACCTGATCAATCCTCCTAAGAGGTTGCTCTTGCTCCTTGCTCCTGCTGCTGACTAGTGTGTTGTTTACCGCCGCTGATGTCATTAAATCAACTTATCAACTGTCTACTATTGTGTCCGGTTGATTTTTGGGTCCTTAGCCTGGTAGATCACACCAGGTTGTTTTTTTTCCGTCTCATATCTCGAGCTGCCACCTCTCCGGGCAGATAGAGCCTCTCTGACCAATGCTGGACCAGCATTGATGTGAATTACGCAGATTTCTACAGCCAGTTTTGATTTATGGTGGATGCTCATCCTCTCTCTCCAGATTGTTCTGCCAGTAAACGACCGGCCGGCACGCTGTCTCTGCACAAGTGTGTGCGTTGTACTCTTGTCTTGTGCAAACCGAGTGGAAATGTGTCATCAGCCCGTCCACAGCTGCCATTACTGCACCAAGCCCAGCAGGACCGGCGGTGATCCCTCGTTTGATTAAACGATCAGTTGCAAATGAACACTGCGGGTATTTTTAGATGTGGGTAATTTCGCAGTTGAGCCGGATCACAGGTGGAAAAGCAAATATAATGACACCCAGCTCACAGAAAGGAAAGTTATTCAGAAGGATTTCTATCACTTCAAACACTCCTTTATCTCTGAGCTGCAGCAATTAAGTTGACTGGATTTATTTAAAAGAAGGCTCAGATTGTTTGTTTCAAATTCTCTTTATTTACTACAAACAGCTTTTATATTTTTCAGTCTCTAATGAGAATCCTTTGTAGTTGTTAAAGACGGGTTTCATTGTGGTTTTCTGTCTCATTAGGAAAGGAAAGATAAATGAACAAATGTTTAGTAAGGTTCTCCTCTATTAGATCTGGTGATTCTCTTTTTAAAAATCATTTTTTCAAATTAAAATCAAGCACACCTCAGGGTAAAACATGCTTTTATCTCTGACTCCAGCCAACAGAACAACACAGGCCGTATTTTCAGGTATTGTTTCAGTTTAAACCGTCAAAGAAGTCCTTGTTAAACTCTTCTGTGAGGTTATTGATCATTTTCATCTCAGTTGAACCATCAAAACTTGAATTCGATCAAAACTGAGATGTTCAGACAGACTCATGACTCATTGAGGTTGCAGGGTTCACACCCTCTCAAATGTTCAGGTTTAATTTAATTTCCTCCCACAAATGGGTTCACCGACACCTACGACATGCAGGTACGTCCCAAAAAGTTCTAAAATCAATATGATAGTCGTTTATGTCAGAAACTGAAACTCATATGGTACAGAGGTTCGTTACCTATAGGATTTTTAATGATTATGCTTGGTGGTGAGTGTAAACTCACGATCTAGTGACTATGCTGGAAGTCTTTTTGTTTTTTTTATTCACCTTTTGCATGATTTACTGCATTAATGCGGCATGACATGGAGGAGACCAGCTTTTGGTTCTGCTGAGGTTGCTTTATGTGACTATAAAAGTTAACTGACTTTAATTGTGGTTCATAATATGGCAAATTCCAGAGATTCTGGAAGATAATTCAATGAAGAAAAGCTAAGCGCTAATCAAAGCTAGCTAAGTTTAGGACCATAAGGAGAAAACCCAATGCTTTTAGGAAGTACTTGGAGTGTGTGTTTATTTAACACTAAGCTCTCTGTGAGTATTTTTTTTTACATAGATCTATGATATATTATTTGTTTGGCATGTTATCATTCAAGCTAACCACAGCTATGTTGCTTAGCTAACAGACGTTAAAAGCTATTTGCTGTTACTGTCATCTTTTAATGCAACAGGCTAATCAAATGGAGGTTGCTTTACGTAAAGCATATTTGTATTAAAGTTTGCAAATGTACATTAAAAAAATGTTTGGTGTGGAGAAGACTGAGCGCAAACATAATAAAATCCTAAAATGGTGTAGTAATTCATACAGACAAAGCGAATTGGACTAATTATCTTTGATATGAACATTTTAGTAGAACATTTTGTTAAATATCTAAAACAAAAGTTTCTGCCAGCTTCAAAAACATCTATTTTAAAGAGATTTGGATAATCTTTCTAGTGTTTGATAAAAACTGATGACTTTGGTTAGCGTCTAAGCCTATTAGGTGGAGTATCTAAGCCCTGGTAAGCCTTCAGAATGACTACACTTAACCATGAAATTTAATTAGGAGTAGGTAGGCGTCTTTATGTTGGGGAGGGGTAGAGGGATTATTTTATGGACAAAGTACCGTGATCCTGCCGATCAGCTGAAGGGAACTGCCAGCTTCTCTTCTGCTTCTCGCACAGTTACATGCACATCGTCTGCAGATCACAGCGGCCACCTCTTCATTAACACATTAATTGTTCTGCCAGCATGACAGAATCTGTCTTTGTCCATCACTTGGATGGCAGGACTGGGTGTACAGCTTTGTGAAAATTAAAAAAACCGTGACAAGAGCCGGTATAATTAGCTCCGTGGGAGGGTTATTATGGTCTTTGACTCTCCTTTTCGTCTCTCGTTCTCTCTTGGTCTCTGCATCGTTCACTCCGCAGTCTCACACGGTGGAATTTCTGTCTGACCTTTTCTCTGTTCTGCTTGTTGTTCGGAGTCGGGCATTGTCTGTTATAATACAGTTTGGTTTAGCATTGTTTTCCACAACGCAACTCCTCTAATTACTCCCATCAGCCGGGTCTGAGCACACACACAGTATTGTTAGCCTCCTGCTGTTTACATCTGTACCAACAGATTTATTTATGCTACCAGGAAGAAACAGAAACATGTTCACAGCTTAGTATTAAAGCGTTATTCTGACCGAAGTTGCTTTGGTTAGCTCTAGTAGTTTAATTTCTCTACCAAAATACTAATTTTATTAATAAACTGGGTGAAAATACTGTAGTTCCCCTTAATGAAACAACCCAAAATCTTTACAAACACTTAGTATTTTGCTGGCTATAAGGTGCACTAAGTGTTAGTTTCAAAATCTGTAAAAATGTTGGGGGACTTTGGTAAGCGCTCCGTTTTAGTTGACTGTCTGATCATTTCTATGGCCTGATTTTTGTGCCACCAGGTTAAGCGCAGTGATACTAATTCTAGAGCTCAGATCTGCACTCACCGGCCACTTTATTAGGTACACGTCGCTAGTACCGGGTTGGACCCCCTTTTACCTTTAAAACTGCCTTGATCCTTCGTGGCATAGATTCATCAAGGTACTGGAAACATTCCAGTTTGACATTCGAGTTTGGTCCATATTGACATGATAGCATCATGCAGTTGCTGCAGATTTGTCGGCTGCACATTCATGATGCAAATCTCCTGTTCCACCACATCCCAAAGGTGCTCTATTTTGTTAAGATCTGGTGACTGTAGTTACTGACTTAAAAACAAGCTCCAATATATTGCCAAAAAGTTACTTGCTTTGTTTACTAAGGTGTTTGCACAAGAAACCTAACAAAATATATCGTGTTTTTGTGCAGTGCGGCAAGAAACAACAGCTAATAAAACCAGGATGAAAGTTGCTGCTCATGTTTTACCTCAAAGGAACGTATTCAGTTTGAAACGCATAACTGTGCAGATTGGTCAAAATATTTAATTCCCTTTTATTTTTTGTTAGTTCTAATATGTTTCCAAATCTATGTGGGTGAAACTACCGGTATATGTCAATTAATCAATCAACCTGAGATGAACAGATCCCATGGTAATTTTTAGCCCCATTTTCCTCATTTCATGGAGCTTATTTGGTTGCAGAAGATCGATTTAGTGATGGAAATCATTAAAAGATAAACCTCTCCCTCAAAATCATTCAGACATTATCAGATGTTCCAGAGTTTTATCTCTGTCACCTCGTTTGCTGCTTGTTGACAGTTTTGCTGTGTCGCTTCCAAGAAAACAGAGTGCTGGCTTTATTTGTGGTTTCCCTCATCTCCGCTTCGACCACATTTACCTCCTTCTTCTTAGTCTGTGCTAATCAAAAACCAATTTTTCATTACTTCACCGGGTTGTCGTAAAAAGTGACCTATATAAACTTTACAAACTCCGTACTCTGCTGTCAGAAAACAGTTTAAATATGACAAGCAGTTTAGGTATTTAAGGGATATCTCTGCCAGAATGCACCTTTAGTCGACACAGCAAAGCTTGTCGCACCACGGTCTTCATTCAAAGCTAACATCAGGACTTTTTTGAGCCTGTGATTGATCGCATGAGGTGACTGTGAGACGACTTTGCTTCTGTTGGCAAAGGCAAAAAAAAACACACAAAAAAACAAATCAAGGTTTCCAGAAAATAATTTAAAGTAACCTGAAGTGAAGGTTAGTGTGTGGCTAGCTTGGCTTTTTGTTTCATTGATTTAAACAATTAACCTGTTGGTGCAATGCAAACTTTACGTTTATTTAAATAGCCTATATTCTCTGTTTCATCTTACAAAAAGTTAAATTTTTGATTAACACAGGGAGTGCAAGCTGCAAATGTAATAAAATCTTAAATAAAACCAATACATTTTATGTATATATAACCAATTCATACCAAATTACAAAAAATAATCCTGATTGTTACCTAAAGCAAATGTTGTAGCTCATTATTTTAACCTTCCTTTAAAGACTTGTTGTGGATGCTGGTGGTTTTCTGTAGTGGTCTATATTCCTACAAGTCTAACAGTAGCCTCTGACTGAAGACACTTTGGCTGTGTTCAAACAGCAGGCAAACGAAAACCAAATCCAAAGGCTGATTTCTCCACTGCATCCTGAACGCCCCACCCAGAATTATCCTACTTCCCTATGCAGCACAGAATCTGACCTATTTCAAGGTCTGAGGGGTGTTGACTTTTACGTCATTTTTGTGAGACACGTAATAATTATGCACCAGAAGAAGCCAGATGGGATAAATTTGGATGTAAACGATGTCTGAAGCATTATTTCTTAGCTTCCTTCTTATGATGCGATTTTGTGTCAAAAGAGCTTTCAAACTTCTTGTTCTTCTGCCCATGCTTTGGGGTAATGAACTGTTCACACAGAAGTCTGATGGCGGTCGCATTTGTTTAGTAGAATGAAGGACAATGTCTGAAGCTCCAGCTTCATCTCACGTTGCCCATCATGATGAAGAGATGGGTTGAACTTCCTCCCTCTCGCTTCTCTTTGCTTCTGACTCCTTTTTTCGGCACATCTTTAGGATTTATCATAAGCTTCTCCTACTTTAATAAATCCTAAAAAATGTCATATCAAAATAAATATATCAGAAAAACATATTTGAAGGAACGACCGCCACTATTAGAGCAACATATATCAGTAAATTTTATCTGAAGAGCATCTGAATGTATTTCAAAGGTGCCTATATATATATATACTATATATACATATATATAGTATATATATATATATATATATATATATATATATATATA
>JAVLVB010000002.1:322276-344098 GCA_032876305.1 Orestias chungarensis
ATATATATATATATATATGTATATATATATATATATATATATATGTAGTGTATTCAGATGTCTAAATGGAGAAAAAGTGTATTTAATCCTTGTTTTGTTATGTTTTCTTGTTGCTTGATAAACTGATTAAAGTAAATATAGCTGATAATCTTTGGTAAAAGATTGGAAATGTTTTTTTGTGCGTCATTTCACTAAATGGAAAACTATAGACATTTTTTACAGTATTTTTATTTGATTTTATTTTTTTTGGGTGTACTTGGTGGATATAAATCTTTAATCCAACGAAAAACGAATTGTTAAAAATGATTGAGCTTTTCACTCAAGTTAAATAGAGTAAAATGATCCTGGCTGTAAAAATGAAGCAGGTTAAGTGTCTATTAAACAGTTTTCACTCAAAAACATCAAATAAAAATAATTTACAGTTGAAAATTGAAAAGGGAGTTCAGTAAAAAGCAATGTAATTTATAATACAATTGATGCGTTTATGTCAGGATGTTAAAATATAAAAGTTTAACGTTGAGCTTCTTCTATCTGCGACAGACACCAGGCGCGTGCCGCTGGTGGCCGCAAGCCTATTGGCTGCCTTGGGTTGCGTCACTTCCGCACTAATGACGGCGGGCTGCGCTGGTTCAGTCGCCTTGGTAACCTCCGCGGAGCAGGACGCGTTGCTCAGCGGCTCCGAGAACCCGACACCGCCGGGGTTTCCACGCGTGGGCTTCTGCGGGAGCGGACTGGGATGTTTTCTCTTCTGGTTTAAGGATGTGCGGATGTTGACGCTTTTTAGTCGTAATTCCGCGCAAAGCAAAGTTTGGGATTAACTTTTTTCGGCGCTATGTCGCGTTTCGGACTCCAGCCGCGCTGCTGATGCCTCGCTCCGGTCCGACCGCGCTCCTCCAGGCCGGGATGCGTGCCCTCTAACCCCGCCGCCGTGCCCGCCGCGCTCCGCCGCCGGCATGAGCGGCGCCGACCTGGAGCGCACGTCGCTCGGATCCTCGGCGGCCTCGCTGGCCTCCAGCGCCCGGACGCTGTCGGCCAACGTGCGCAAGCTGCACAACGCGCTGAACCTGCTGCTGAGCGACGCCGAGCGCGAGCAGTTCATCCACTGCCTCAACGTCTACCACTCCAAGCGCAACGTGTACGACCTGGTGCGGACGCTGCAGGTGATCCTGGACGCGCCCAGCAAGCGGCAGCTGCTGCCGCTGCTGCGGCTCGTCATCCCCCGCTCCGACCAGCTGCTGTTCGAGCAGTACACCTCGGAGGGGCTCTACCTGAAGCCGGAGCCGGCGGCGTCAGACAACGGCCACGCGGAGCCGCCGCCGGACATGCGGGTGTCGCTGCGCGGCTCGCCGGACAGCTTCAGCACCGGCAGCGACGGGACGGCGACGCCCGCGACGCTGGTGCCGCTGCTCGGCCGGAACTTCGTCCACGAGCCACCGGGCGAGCCGCGGCTGGTGCGCATGAAGCGCCACAAGAGCAACGAGGGTCTGGGCTTCAGCATCCGCGGCGGCTCGGAGCACGGCGTCGGGATCTACGTGTCGCTGGTGGAGCCCGGCAGCCTGGCGGAGCGGCAGGGGCTCCGGGTGGGCGACCAGATCCTGAAGGTCAACGACCGGCCGCTGGACGGGGTCACGCACGCGGAGGCGGTCAAGGTAGGCGGCGTCTCTTCCTCGCATTTTATGTTGCAACAAAACAACTTCGGCAAACTTCGGGGTCAGTCGGGGAGCCCAATTAGGGAGTTCAATTTCCCGTAGAAGTCGGAAATGACTTCACACCCGAGTTAAAAGCATTTAAGTTAAGAAAAGTGGGACTGGTGGAACTAAAAATGATAACAAATCAAATAGTTTTAATAAACTTTTAATAGGTTTTAAATAAAAAAATTATATAGAAAGAAACTTGCTTCAAGACTAAGATTTAAAATGTGATGACTGATGTATATGACAACTTTTTCTGTTCCTGTCCATCTCTTTAAAGCTCCCTGTGGGACCTTTTGACCTCTAAATCCATAAACATGGTCGATTTGTTGTCACAGATGATTCCTAATTGATTTATATCTGAAAATAACAGTTGAATATCTTATGAAAAACATTTTTATGGTACTATGGAAAATATAACCCGTTTATAATTAAACAGGAACACCACAGCTCGCTACTGTTTATGTGACAGGCGGCCATATTGGATTGTGAAAAGTGCAAGGTTGGGCGTTCCAGTTGATTTCTTTATTTCTTTATTTTTTTATTTTTTTACAACTTGGAAGTCTGAAATGTTCTAACTGTTATCTTAAATTGCTTAACTTGATCTGAAAACCCAGCAGAAGCTTTCAGGGTCTGTTCTTCCTAATTGAAAACAACTTTGCAGAGGAGCTTGAACCAACTAAACGGTCGCTGTCCTTTTCACCACAATACAGTTTTTGTACTTTTTGCTTCTCCTAAAGGATTGTTAAAATTTAGAAAGTGTCTACATTGTTAAATACCGCTTTAAAAAGAAAAAAAAACATATTAAAATGCTTAAATTTACTTATTTTATGCAACTTAAGCAATTTTTTTCTTAAACGAAACAGATTTCAGTGAAGAACCTTTAATATCTAGCATACTTCTCCACAGCAAGAGTTTATGGTAATGCTGCTCACAAATATTGGCAAATTTCCTAAGGAATGTTGTAAAATGATCTATTGAAGTTCAACGTTTTAAAACCTTGAGAAAGTAAATACAAGGACACTATATCTAATGCTAGCAAGCTTAATCAGGAGTTTCTGGTCATTAAAAGTGGAATTTCATGTAATTTATCTATGCAATAAACAGAAACTAAAGCAGGCATTTAATGTGAAACGGTAGACCTTTTGAACTGGGTTTTATGTTGTTTTTCCGCACCGATCAAAAAAATTTGGGCCAATATCTAAATCCTATATTCATACTGCAGATATGGCTGATAAACGATATTTACAGGCATTATAATATTTTGTTTTTGATACCCTAAAAAATGACCACATCAGTGAAGCCTCTTAGCTTTGCTGCAGTTAAATCTCCCACAATCCTTTGCTGTGTCACATGACCAACAAAAAACCCTTGTGATGAATAACAGTTGTTAGTATCAGATAAGTTGAAAAATGACTATCGATACCAATATATTGTTCATCCCTAGTTTTTTTAGTATTAGTTTTTTTACTGATGAGTTGGAAAATTTTAGATTTTGACACTAATGGCTTGCCATACCCTTCTCCCATTTTGGAAAATAATAATTGAAATTTTGTTTTTTTGTCTCTTTGCTGCCATAATTTAAAGGAATGGGAGAGGATCTTTTCAATAGAAAAATTTCAATGGAAAATCACATTGAAAATGACAGCCAATCAAAAACGACCGATGGTGAAAAATAACTGGCTGTTAATGAGGAAATAAAATTTACGCGATGACGTGTATCACTGATGTCGCCACCCACCCGACCCGTACAACGCGCGCTCATGTTTGAATTCGCGCATGCGCGGATTGTTGTTTAGGACGTAACACGGGACGGACCAGACACAGCGATTGTTTTTATCGATGATAAATCATTAAAAGACGAAAGAGTAGCAGCTTTGTGATCGTGTCGTTACGTCGCTGGGGTTAAGCGATGCTATTAAGCGAAGCGTTTTTCAGGAGGGAGAACCCAAAGTTTACATTTTGCTGGTGTTCTGATGAGAGCAGTCGGTTTCGCCTGACACCGATATCGTCTCAACAGAATATTGGCATTAAATGTGAAATGTTGGAGAAGAACTTGATTAAAGAAACCGACATCACTCCTACTCGTTGCTGCTTCGTTAGCAGAAGCCGCAGGCAAGATCACGGATCACAATTGTGGCAGAGATTATAGATGCAGGCCGATAGAATTATGATTTTTACCGACATCTGATATCAAAATTGGATCAGCCCCTGCTATCACGGACCAAGAATCAACTAAAACCTGCAAAATGGTGACATGAATCAAGGAGTTTGGGAAAAAAAACCTCCTAATTTTATAAGATTTGATTGTAAATGTAGGTTCCAAATAAATAAATGATGGCCGGTAAAATGTTATCCCTGGACACATCAGCTTAAATCTTTGACCCTGTTTGCAGCAGCTCGGTTCTCCGGCGCACGTTCGGCGCTCGTGATGATGACAAACGGCACGGATGCTGGAGGAAATTTAACGCCTGTTGGCTGGAACCAGCTGCAATGCTCCATAGAGCGTAAACCCTAGATGTGTTCTTCTAGGAAGCTGCGATGTAACCGGACGCCTTGAGAGCAGCCGGTAACCATGGAGGCGGGTGTTTGTGTGCGGAATCGAACGGACGGACGGTGGTTTCCTGTTCCAGCTGGAAGCAAAGGAAATGCCTCGGTTCCTCTGAGGCCAAAACTTACATTTCTACCTTTGAGGTGTCAAATAATCTGATAATGCAGTGGGTCTCCAGATTAGAACTACATTTTTTTGCGTGTTTGAGTCTCTTTCTAGGTAATTTGTGGCCCTTTTACACCTTCAGAGAAAAAAGCTTTTGAAACTCCTGCTTTTATCTTTACAGGAAAAAAATATATAAATATCTCAGCAGATCAACAGCTTTGTATTAAAAGATCTGCATTGAGTAGAAAGGATAAGCCATTCATACTTTGACAAGTTTAGAAACAGAGCGGTTGCAAAATAAGACAGATTAAAGAGAAATGAAGTGAAAAAGTTGGTCCGATCGATGCTTTTGTGTTTATCTACTAAAAGTACAGAAATATTTTGTGCTTTGATATGTAAAAACTCTTTTAGAGAAGCAGCCTTAGTCCCGCCCCCTCAGTTTGAAAACTTCTGACAGGCTTCAGCAAAGGAACATGAACAAATGTATAACATTAAATTATAATTATTAAAAAAAACAATACATCTAAGTGAGACACATAATATTAATTATATATTTGTGTACCGTAAATATTATGTTTAAATATTTATTTCATTGGTTATTTCATTTACTGTAATCCCTGCCAAGGTGACTGATAAATACCCAGAAAGCGTCACTCAACATTTAAATACAGGCTTTAAGAGGGCTAATATTTATGCACTCCCTTACTTTGTGTTTCACATTTCTATTTAATTTTAATTAGTTTTCTATTTTACAATAAATCTTTGCTTTAACACATTTTAACAGCTGCTGTTTATTAGTCTACGACTTTATTGGCTTTCCTCAGAGTGTTTTAAAATGATTAAATGAGATATAAATTAAATAAAAAACATTCTTACTCTGTCGTTTCTGATTTAACGTCGAACGAGAAGAAAGCAGAGGCAGTCTATGGTTTCTATCTTTAACTGTATCTACATTAGAGGTTCTTCATGGATCTCTGCATCTAAGACGGTTAAAGTTGCCCTAATTGCATCAGGTTCATCAGGCGTAATTATCCATTATCATGAGGCGCTCTTAGAGTTGATACTGTGAACGCTTATGGGACGTTTAAGTCTGAGCTGTGCTGCAGTCCAGACCAAGAAGAAGAATCTCTCATCCATGGACTCAATGTTGGGTGTCGGTTATAAAGTTGTTCATGATACAAAAAACGTTTGGTTCAGTTAAAAACCAGCAGGATCAAAGTCGCACACTGCTTGTGGAAAAAGCTGAGAAATAGTTCATTTTCTACAAAACAAATCTAATCTCGGCAAAAAATTCAGGAAACAAGTGTCAAGAGCTCGCCATGATGGTCCCATCTACCCGAGCTGTAGACCACTGAGGCTCCTCCAGAGTGACCAGAGGACTTATGTGATTTCTGGAGGTGATTAGTTGTTTTAGATTAAAAAAAAGGGGGTAAACGTCTGCTCAGAATAAGCCGATCCTGACAGCAATCCGCGTCGTATTGGTTCCTAACCTTCAGATAAACTTTCATGTAGGATTTAGCCAGCGCTGCGGCTAAAGGCGGTCGCGGGGGGTGAATCGAACGGTTTGGCTTAAAAACTCTTCAATTGTTGGAATGTGAACTGGAGTGATCTTTAAGAGATTGAGTTGTTTGGTTCAGGTTTTGTCGATGCTCGTTAAATTCTGGGATTAGGGGTCTCACAGCGGCAGCACGTCAGAGTCACTTTGCTACGTTTGCTTCGATTTCTTCCTTGTTGTTGTTCATCTTTTTTAAATATATGTTTTGAGTTGAGGCGTTGCAGGTTTGGATTTGTCGGGGTTTGGATGCTGCGCATCTTGCAGGATTTGCACTTTCGACCGCTTTTAATGATACGTAACCATGGCAACCAGTTATTTTTCAGCAGCTGATTAGCATCTCAAAAAGCTCGAAATAACGTTGAAACTGCAAACTTTGCCTGGATTTCCAACTGTAGGGCCAGAGATGCAAAGAGGAGCAGTTTGGAAAAATAATCGTGGTGGAAAATATGTGCTGCCATTGAGTCTCCAGTCAGAGGCTTCTATAGATTCTCGCTAGACTGACTGCTACCAGAGATCCTTGTACCCCGCAATGTCTCACCGTCCACAGCAATTATTTGAAGATAACTGAAATGAGTTACAACATCTAATTTTTTAAGTGTAGGATGAATAAATTATGTTGATTTGAATTTGAGGTCTAAGAGAGCGAAGGGAAAACTCTAGTAAGGTTTGATGCCGATATCTGTAGAGATGGCAAATTATGCAAAACACAAGAAAAGAAACCAACATTGCTACAAGTTGTTTGAATACGAAGCTTTGGACACAATCCTTAAATGCTACATAAGATGAATCCAGTTATCACTGCAGAAGAGCATAGTGCTGTGGTCACCTAAAATCAATAATAGCAAGGAAGAACAAATTCAAAACAACTTATGTGGGTGCGAAGTCATTTGAAAGTTAGTCTTGGAGCCAGAGCTGCTAGCAGGTTCCAGTCACCTTTAGAACAATCGGTGCACCAACTTTAGTGATTTATTTTGGGTGCAGCGGTTTCAAATTGAAATCATTTCACACTAATAAAGTTAGCAGAGACTTTAAACAAGAAAAGTAGATCTAACGATTGCCAATCCACCCCTACCAACCCCAAGTAGAGGTTTGCATACTAACGCCGAACCAGATGGCCCTCAGCAGCGGCGGCAGAACCTCCAGCCTCCAGGCTACGAATGGCTTCAATCTAATAGGATTCCTTTCTCCTGCCATATAACACACTTCTCCATTAGTAGCCCTGCAGTGTTCCCATGTTCCTCGGCCGTTCAGCCAAGACTTTGCATGTCAATGTTCGTAAATTTGAATTTACGCTGCCGAAAGCGTTTGTCTGCGTTTAAACCTGCTGCTCTTTACCGGCCTTTTTGCAACCGAGTCGTTCCAACGTCTGAAATCTTGATTATTTAGTGTAAACGCAGAAGAAAGACACGTCTGAATGTAACGACATTATCTCCAGCTATAGTGTCTGGTTTCCTGCAGCGTCCTTTTGTTCCTTTCCTCCCTAAACACGCTCCTTAGGTCTTAAACCAATCACATTAAAGGCAGGAGCAAGAGTCTGTGGATCTCAGTCTCTCCTCCACGATAAAACAATTTATGTCTTAATCGCGTCTGTTCGAGTAGACGTCAATGTGAAGCTGCTCTCGATCCAGAGAGGAAAAAAGAAGCTCCCGGGAAATTCAGCCGTAAGATGCGGACGCTGAACCTGAGAGAAACAACAGCCGATGACCGCTGGGTCCAGTGGAGGGGATTAAGCTTGATTAGAAGATTTACGGTGAGCGGGAAGAACAAGGTGGATGATTTATTTGCCGCGGAGAACAAACGTGCAGATTTGAAAGTTTTAAAGCGATAAAGACGAGCACAAAAAAAGAAAAGAAAAAAGCAATTTGCAAGCATGTTGAAACGTTCTTGTTTAATTTTCAACATGTCTCTGTTCCTTCTTCATTGTTGTTGCAGGTATAACAGTTTTAAACACAATACCACATTTTGTTCATCGTGTTTTATTTTGTAACATCCCCAGTAAGCAAAAGTAAAATAAATATTTCTATTAAAGCAACACTAAGTAATTTTTAATCTTCATAAAATTATTTTCATTACTTTTGTGATTATACGTCGACTTACAGCTCCTTGAACGACACAAAGATGGTTTCCGATACTAAACATCTTTAGAGGCTTTATTAATTAATTTATTTTTGGGGTGACAGAAAAGTCCAAAACTAACTTTTTACTTTTTGTCTTATTTCTAGAAAACATTTTATAAACTTGTTTTTGGGAAGAGAGAATTGTAAACATGGATCCACATCTGTGTGTTTTTTATTGATGGTTTGATGCATTTCTTATTTAGTTTTCGTCTTTATTGTCTATTATCCGAGTTACGTCAACTTACCAACAAGACTGAAGATGAAAATTAGCCTATTGGCTTCAGTTTTTCCATGTAGCTCCTGATTCATGGTTGTTATCCCTTGTTTTTTCAGATTACTTAAACTTTAGCGCTGTTGTCATAAGAAGGAACATTTTGGATCATATGTTTCGTTTATTTCTTGAAAGCTATTTAAATTAAATAACCTGTACGTGTTGTTTACATGAATCGGGACGTATATTTACATACTCTTGGGTTACTCAGAGTAAAGTCCTCTTTAAAATAAAAAAAGAAAGTCGTATTTTCGTCGCCACATTTTTGGGTTTCACAGCCTCACCTCGACTCCTCCGGACAGTCGATTCTGTCATTTAGGACAAAACAGCTCAATGCTTCGGTCTTCAGCTCTTGATATTTAAGATTTGAGCTTGGAGACAAGCTCAAAGTTGGGGACGACTCCTTCTATCAGTCCACAGGAATTTATATTCTATTGGTTTGTGTCGTCTGCATCCTTTTTAAAAGAGAATTTTAATCGTAATACTTTTGATAAAAGAAAACGAGAAGCTTAAATCAATGAAACGACTTACAATTTCCTCCATTTATCTGCATTTTTGCAAAGCCTGGATAAACTTTTCTGCAGGACTTTACGTCCTTTTGTCAAAACCCTAAAAAATTCACCCGACATGATGAATATTTAATGAAACCCTGCAGAAAAGATCCTTGTTTGAGATGAACTGAGAGCAGCTTTGGTTTGGTTTCCATTAAGTTTCCGCAGTTGTTTTTTTTCTTAAATCAGTGATTAGAGGTTTGTCGTGTTTCTTTGGTTTTGATCAATACTTGTATTAACTGGAACACATTTTTCCTGCTGCAGTAAATAATTGCTCTGTTGTTTCTGTTTGATTTACTCTTTTTTTTTTTTGTGTAGGTCTCTGGTTGCTTCTAATCAATTCAGTCCAGATCTGTGTATTTTTATGGCTCTGAATAACAACAGGTCAATATCTGAAGAAAGCAATATGTCTTCCTCTTTCGACCTCATTATAATTCATTTTTGGATCATTGCCCAACTTTTTCCCATTTTTTGCTGCAAACTTTTTCAACATCTCCGCTTCTGCTGCTATACAAAACTTCCCGTTACTCTTCAACTTTCATAAATCGGAAATGTATTATTGTATTATTATTATTACTATTATTATTATATAAAGTAGAGCCTGGAGTGGAATAAGTCAGTAGACTATTTCAATATTCTGTATTTAGGCTTAAGATTTTGTTTTGTAGAGCATATCTATAATATCTGAAAGAAAATGCAGCTTGGGAGGCTAGAATATCTAGCATCAATGGTAACTGCAAAGCTATTAGGTGGCGCTTGCAAAATACCCAATCCAGAGGAGTCGTTAACTTTCCTCTGTGCTGATTGGCCCACTAGCTTAGATAAGAAAGACTGTAGATGTTAGCTTCTAAGCTACTGTTACATACCGATATTGATTTTATCGGATATCGGTACGATATCAGGCAAAAAACGAATATCGGACTATATTGGCCTGGATCTAAAATCTCAGATTTCATCAATCCAAGACAAGCAGTTCGTTCCAGCTTTAGATCTGTGCCACTATTGCAAAACTTTTCATTGATTTGATTCAATATAACCTGTTTTCTTTTAAGAACATTTATTATTTATGTTAAAAATTGCTTAAAAATAAGTTGACCAGTTTTTCTCATAACTGTTGTTTTTAACTAATTATGTGAGTAATGGCACCTGAATAATTTACAAAACTAATAAAAGTATTTATGATCCATGCTGATATCTTATCGGGTCAATATCGGTATCGGGCAGAACTGAAGAATGAAATATTGGTATCGTATCGGAAATGAACGCGATGTTAACACTGTTTGCTGCTGATCTTGTATGCCAGATCCTTAATACAGTTTTTTTTAAATGTGTGCATTAATTTATATTAAGCTGTGTTTGTTGTTTGAACGCTTAAAATAAACGGTTTATTAGCATTTCCAGAGGAGCTCTTAAATTCCCATGGATTTTTTCTCATTGCCGCATGCTTGTGATCGCTAATCTCGCTAATTCCACTCGCTTTATCTTTCACCTATTATATGCAGTTTAACAAATTTCAGAAGTTAAGAGTTGGTCTAGTGATGTTTTAATAAAATTTAATTTAATCCAGCCAGTAGACACTCCATTATTCAATTTATCGTTATTGCTAGGCCGTATCGTTAATCCAACATTCCCCGATTTTCTCGGATTTCCTCATGAAAACAGTTCACACCTGGTCAGATTACGCAGAAAGACATCAATTTTGAACACTTTTACTTTGACTAGACCATTTTATTAGATTAGCTGTATGGACTTAAATTTTTTTTATCAGAAGGTCTTGATAACAATTAAATTAAAGATAATAAACAAAAATACGGGTCTTTTAAAAAATATATATCAAATTAAAATAAGCCTCCTATGGACTAGAAGGGTGATTTCTATTTCTAAACTGCACTCAGTAATAGCATTTATTTTATTTTATTTAATGTAGCAATGCTCTAATGAAGCAAACATTAATCATAATTAATTATGGTGAGGATAAATTAACTTTTAACAACAAGAGATTTATCAGTTTGACCATAAAAGCCGCTCCTATATCAGATCTGTAATCTGCGTTTACTTGTTGTCATAAAATCTAAACTCTGTTATTTAAACACACATTTAAATAAAAACAGCTTTTTTTATATGTATTTTTTGTCCTATATCACGTGAATTTCTGTCCATCTCTTGTGGAGAGTCGAATATAACAGGATATTTCTTTTTCTACTGCTCAGTTTAGTCACCATAGTTATAGTGTGAAATATTTAGCTTTAGTTATTTGGGCGGGAACCTAATCTGCTTTCCTTTAACGTAGTGATGAATACGGGAAACTTTATTTGATTTAGTTTTTTGGTTTTTTTCATCGTGTTACGATATTCAAACAAGAAGGAAAATCACTCATGATGCTAAATGCTGATTAAATCTTCGTTAAGGACATGTTCTGATTTTGCTTCCGTTTTTTTTAAATCTTCCTTTTATGATTAAGTTGCAGGAATGTCTGTCAAAAACCTCATAATTCGTACATCATGATCGTTTTCCCTGTGGTCGGTGCACTTGGGCTCCATTAGACCCGCCACATAACCCCTTTGCAACCGTTTAACTCGCTCACGATGACGCTCGGGTTCACGGCAAAGGTGTCCCCCATCCATCTCTGAAGCTCGCAGCCACTAAATCAGCGGAGGAAACCATTAAGGTGCCGTCATCGGGCCGAATCTCTCGCTCTTTTGGTCACAGACAGGAAACGGCGGCTACCTCCGGTCCCTCGCGTGCTTTTAGTTTAATCTGATCTGCTTTTATTAAGTCCTGGATGGAGGGACGGCGGGAAACTTCCCTCAGTTTAGTTTTTCTTGTGTTCATTATCCAGTAACTGTTTTAATTAAAGACGTCTACTTTCATATTTCTAAAAACCTGCTTTATTAGTTGAGTTCATATCTTTTTGTCAATATTTTAGAGGGATGTTCTAAAATCTGCTTGTGTCAATTTGAAAATTAACAATCCTTACAAACTCTGATTCAGTTTTATAATATTCAGAGAATATTATCATTTGTTTTAGCAGTTTTCTATAAGATTATTCCTTAATGCCTTAATTAAGCTGCTTTTTTTCATAATCTTTTGTTCAATTTAAAGAAAACAACTCTACAAGGTCAGTTTCTGCAGGGTTTCAGCAGACCGCCGTAGAATTTAAAGTTGAATTTTCCATCAACTGATTACTTTTGAGTAGGTAATTTGACAAACCCTCTATTTACTTTCAAAAACTTCAGGGTTAGAGTTTATTTGTTGCTCTCCTTTCTGTTACATAGAAGTATTCTTGGATTTTTACAGTATTTACTGGCTACTTGCAGGGTTATGTAATAATTTTTCCTGAATTTAGCGGTTAGCTTGTAGCAGCTTCAGGTTCCTTTCCTGCGTTAATTTCTTCAGCTGTTCCGCCTGCACATAATTTAAGGTCTTTGCCGGATTTCGCAGAACCTGCACAAATACTTTTAAAATTAACAGAATATTCTCGCTGAATATATAGATTACATTTCAGGTGCATGCTGGGTAATTTCCTGCAACTTTTTCCTTCCATGAATTGAAATACGTCCATCGTTTAAAGGGTATTTGTCACTATGTACTGAGTTGATTAACCTAGATTTTAAGTAGCAACACTGAGCAACTTTGAGGAGGGTGGCAGGAACCCTGCCACACAAAACAACTACAAATGTGCTGACTGCCTTACGGCATACGTCACTTCCCCCGTTTCTTATCTTCAACATCATCGTATGACATTGTTTCACCACAATTAGATTCATCACCTCATCGCTATTCATCCTTCACACAGACACTGGAAACAAAAATGTACTTCAATCCAGCTGCAGGCGACCGAGAGATCAGGATTTTACAATGCTATGCGCTGGTGCTCATGGGAAATGCAGTCTTCCTTCAGGCAAAAACACTACCGCTTTTCTCCACACTGGCCGCCAAAATCCACCAAAACTTAAACTTCTTTACTGTTGCTTTAACATCCTGAAAATTTTCAACTGTACAGGATAATTTATTTGAAGATCCTTTAAAATACTCTGGAAGCTTTCAGATACAAGCGGTTAAGAAGTGGTTCAATATCGGTATGAGAACGAGGGATGACTAAGTGAGCAACAGGTTAAATTCTGACCATCGTTTTAATTCATTAGTTAGATTCAGAGATGAGAGTTTCTTCAAATCGGAGTGGCTGCCTTTTTTTTTCTTTACGTTTCTTATCCTCAGGTTTGTTTTCTTGAAATGATCTTATTGGGTAAATTTCTCTGAGACTGTGTGTCCTTCGCCGTCGTGTGAATCATAACCTAAGGAGGTCTGCTCTGAATATTAATGAGAACCTGAAAGGTTTCATTTCTACTTTGGTTTTGTCTGTTTCTCTCTACGACAAGTATAATTATGAACTGCAGCCAGGGGAGGACATGAGAAGGTATGAAGCACTCACACGTACAGGCTGGTGATTATTATCCTGATCAGAGACTCAATTAGATGAGAAGAAGAAATACTCGGACATTTTTGGTTTGGCAGACACCTGATTAATGGATTTTCAGCTTTTCTAGGATCATTAATGTTTAACATAAGAAACTTCTGAGGCACTTTGATTTAAATCTCACACATTGCAACGCGATCTGATCAGATTTCAGATATTAACTTTTCAGGATAAAACCAATGGAAATTCAACATTGTTTATATTATTCTGCTTTAGTCCACCTTAACTCATTTAGTCTCCCTGTCATCTAAAGAGTCATTGTCAAATGAATTACTTTGGCACATTTGGAAGGGACAGTGAAAAAAAATCGAAAGCTAAAACAAGTAGCGGCCAAACTTAATATTTAGACAAATAAAGGCAAAAACATATAAAAAACCTTTAAGATAAATAATGGCATAAGAAATTATATTTAATTATACACCTGTTGTTAATATTTTTCTGATCAGCCGGCTCAGACCAGAAGTTATTTACGGGATGTGATGGCCATGTAGAAAACATCAGACTCATCCTTTAAATATGGAGAACTGCTGCCGACATTTTAAAAAGTCTTTGAATTCAGAAAGTCTTCGTAATCAAACTACAATGAAGGATGCGGCCGCTAAATTAGGCCGAAGCTTCCTGTAGATGTTGTGTTGCTAAGATGATTTCCTCTGTTTTATGGGTTTTAAGGCAAATTAAGGTATATTTGGTGTTTGCATTGTCAAAAATAAATTTTGAGATTCTATCAATTACGGGTTATTTAACCTACTGCTGTTCTGCAATCATTTAAAACACTGCATGTTTTAAAAAGACGTTTTCTGGTCAGCTCCATTTCGATTTTAGTGATAAACTTGCAACATTTTGTTCTTCTTGTTGTTTTTGCATTGCTTTCCCTTGTGGATATTTTTTAGTTGTTGCAATTTTTTCAGTTGCATTTAAATGTGTTGATTTTCGTTTTCCACTGTCTGTGACCTCAATATTTTTCTTTTGCAGCAGTTTTATATTGTCGCGTTTTTGCATTGCTGCACGTTTGCCAGAAAAATGCAAAATGTAATGCAGAAATCCTTGATTTTGTGGTGAATTCTGCGGGATTTCGTCCTGTTTTCTGCGATGAAAATGTGGGAAGGTGCCAAAATATAGGGAAAAGTATAAAAACATGGGAATTGTTGTACGTAAATGTAGGGAGAATCAACCTGCTTCTCCCACATATAGTAAGCAGCAAACATGACATAACATAGCGGCATAGCTGAGCCAGTTATTTAGTCCCGTTATGCTAACTTAGAGTCTTGGACCATTTAAGGTCATCTATAACGTAGTATGAGCAGAGTGGAAAATTACAAAATATGAACATTATTTAGTTCTGAAATCCAGAACAATGCCAGTTATAACTAACTTAAAGCTCCCTATAGTAAGGCGCTGGATCAGCTTCAGTCCATTTACTTTCTTACTAGTTAGACTACGCTTTAAGCTACTGTTACCACGATATCCTTAATGCTTTAGACTAGTGGTAGCATCCTAACTTTTACGCTTTAAGAAAGTGTTAGCATGCTAACTATAACGCTTTAGACTAGTGGTAGCATCCTAACTTTTACGCTTTAAGAAAGTGTTAGCATGCTAACTATAACGGTTTAGACTAGTGGTAGCATCCTAACTTTTACGCTTTAAGCTACTGTTAGCACGATATCCTTAATGCTTTAGACTAGTGGTAGCATGGTAACTTTTACGCTTTAAGAAAGTGTTAGCATGCTAACTCGATTTCTGCACTTCGATGCTGTTTATGGTGTAAATAGGCGCCTTTTTAAGAATTATGCACATCCCCACATACTGTCCACCCTTTCCTTGATTTTGCAGGATTTTTATTTGTGTGTTCCTGCTAAGGTTCTAGTCAGCCTGGATGACTGCCTTCGTCACGTTTACACAAATTCGGGAGCAACAATAACCCGGGTGAGACGCATGGAGCCGGCTTATATAAGAGGACTTGGTTTGGATGATTTACTGGACTCAGAACTAAATGTACTCTGATAGAAGAAGACGAGATATCTAATGGTTACGTAAGCTGAGTTGAATACTCTGCTGGCAGGAGGACTTGTGATGTCTGAATTTGTTGAACGCTGCGAGTCTTCAGGGGAGACTGATTGGGTTTTGTAGTTTTCAGGCCTTCTTTGAAGGTTTTATTCCTCCTGCCTTCCTGTGTCAGCTCTGGGTTATTCCCTCGCAGCTAGCAGGCCCACATGTCTCTTTTAACGTTAAAGACACCCGGAGAGGAGCCGCGCCAGTCATCTGATACCACTGAGCCGGCTTATCTGTCGTTTCTTTTTCCCTACCAGAATGCAAACGTCCCACTCACCGTCTGCTGTCCTGCCTCCCTTTCAGTTTTTGCTGAATTGTGGAAGAAAAACGAGAAGGTGCGAAAGAAGGAAGCAGCAGGTTGGACAGTTTGAGGATCCGTGCAATTATTTGATAAGGCAGCCGACTGCAGGCGGACATGACAGAGGTTTGGTTTGGTCTTATTATCTGCCGGAAACCGACGAGGGTCTGTGAGAGTTGATTAGTTAGCAGAGTGTTTTCCTCTCTGTCCAGAGGATAGATGTTTCAACGTTTTACTGGCTTTCAGCAACAGTTTTTTATTAAGTCTTGAAAATCAGACGACATGCATAGAGCTCCTCACTTTAACCAAACAGCTGAGCCGTTGAGATTAGAGGTTCTTGGAGTACACATTTCCAGTCTTTACCCAATATTAGTCTCATTTATAATGAAAATGAACTCTTTAACTTTACTAATCGGTGGAAATTAATCAATTCAATTGATTAAAATCGATTTTTAAAATATTTGACAACTAATTTAGTCGTCGATTAGTTACTTTATAATCACTTTTTGCCATAAGTGGTCTGTTTAACAAAATCTGTTATATCTGCAGTCAATAGGTAATGAGCTACCATTGGAGCCCTAGAAGAAGAAATCGGCCAATCGTTAGACTTGTTTTGCTAGCACTTGGGTCAGGCAGGACAAAAGCATTTGCCCTGAGCAAGATGGCGAAGCACGACTACGTACGAAAGTCTTCTTCAAGTGAACATCTGAGACGAAAGCATGTTGGAGTTGAAGCAGGAGAGGAAGAACCAGCGCGCTAAAATAACCTAATAAGAAAATAAACACGATTTATGCTGTTAATTAATTCAGTTAATATTTATTTATAATTTCATGTGTGTGTGCAGCTTCGTAACTTTTCGTGTTTACTTATTTCATCATTTTGTGTTTCCTCTTCGAAAAAAAAAGCAACAATAAACAAATACATCTTAAACAAAACGATCAATTCCCAGCAATGTCTAGCACTTACAAACTCTGTTCTAAACATGCTGGTAGAGACAGAAGTTCAAATTATTCGTAACAATAATGTCCAACTAAGACAGCCTCCTGCTGAACATTCACAATAAAGATAAAACAAAATGGTAATTTAAATGTGCAGCATAATAAGGGCTGAGATTATAGTTAATATGCTGAACACAAGTTCTACCTCATTTTTGTATTTTATGCCCAAAAATGAAGAAATATTTTACCCTGTTGAGTTAATTTGTTCATTTAAAAAAGGTTAAATAAATTGAACTGAAGGCACAATTCTCTTGTTTTTTTAATAGCTTTTACGGGAAAATAAAGGCTAAATAAAATGAAAAAAAATCGATTAATCGTAAAACAATTGACAGATGAATCGATTATGTAAATAATTATTAATCAGAGCCCTAGTGGAGAGACACTGGTCCTAAAAGCACTGATTACGCATAACAAATCCTCCTTCCTTACGCAGTAATAACTAGATCCATAACACATTGAGCAGAATATTTTTAAGACTTGTTTATAATTACAACCGACCATATAACTATAAATGTAACCACTGTCATGATAAAGCTAAAAACATTGATTAACAGAAACTTGAAAAACATAAATATAAAAAAAGATCTGTTTAGGACACCAGTTACATGAAGAGTTGTCATGACTGCTAGAAGTGTCCTGATCTGATATGGACATCAGATATCGGTCCAATATCAGTAAAAAAATAAAAATACAATCAGATTATCTTGGCCTTCATCTGAAATCTCTGATAAATCACTCCAGCACAATAAGTCTGTTCTAGCGTTTCATCTGCACCATTATCTGTATTTAGCAGCTTTTGTCCGGCATGCAGAGCCGCGATCACTACAGCAGCGTTTGCTAATATAAGGTAGTGATGAGTAGCAGCGATATGGGAAGCATCACAAACGTTGTTTCCTATCAAGTCTTAGGTGTTTCAGATGAGTAAATCATTTTCCATGCAGAAGTTTCCTGTGGTGGAGCAGAACTGGGGAAGTTTAACATGACCAATTATTCATCTAAATAACAATAAATCAAAAAGTCACAGCACAAAAGACTCAATTAACATAAATCCAGATGTAGAATTATACAGAGCTGGAATAGAGAGAAGGAACCACTTATACAGATAAACAAATATATTCAACTGTACTAAAACTACAAAAAAAATGTATTAAAACTCGGCTCCTCACATTTACAAACAACCCTAATCAGAATAAATGGAACAAAAATACCATACCTCCACCACTTAAGAGAAAAAAGATGTTTATACGATGAATACCGGTGGTGCGTTCAAGGGTAATCCATAAAACTAGGATGAGTTTAAAAACAGGACTTTTATAACTTCAATGGAAAACACAAAAATATATACTAAAAGCTTCAAACTGAGGATGATGTGGTCAAGTTTCAATTTTGTGTTATTAGAGTGGTTGATATTGAAATGATTTTCTCATGACTGTTGTTGTAAAAACTATTATTCTTTATTTGAGTAATATCTCTTAATCAAATCGTTCTGACAGTACACACAACAAATGTAATACAAGTATGTATTATTCATGGCGATATCTTATCTGGTCAATATTAGTATCGTATCGGAAGTGAAAAAATTGAATCAGGCCGCCCGATTTTTTTCATTTATCGCTACTCTAATGCAGCAAATAGTGGAATCAAAGCAACGATAACTATTCAGCCCTTATTTGGGGATTTTAAACTTTGTTAATCTAAATTCCTCGTAGCGATAAATTCTTCCGACGAGAAACTTATGACAATAACAACAAGCAATATGATAAAGATCACATGAGGGTAAGTTGATATTCCGTGTCTCAGAGAAATGTAATATTACATTAAAGTGGAGGAAGAAGTGCATCAGCAACAGACAAAATAGAAGCCTTGAGAGGATCGTTGAGACAAAAATCCTGTAAGTCTTTCAAAATTTGATCATAGAGAACCAATCAAAGCTGACCAAAGTGGAGAATAAATCATAACTACTTTTAAAAAAACACACAAATGTATTAAAAGGAGATGTGTGTGCAAAAAACAAACAAACTGGATCTCTAAACAAGACGCAAGCAGGATCGCTCACGGCATTCATCTAGCCTTTATGAACATGAGAAACATGTGGACGGTACCGATAGAAGGATGTCATGTTTTAAAAATCGCTCATCAAATATTCGGAATACTTTCACAATGTGCAACAAAGATGAGTATAGTACATAGAAATATCCGTGCGTAATGCTAATTTTGAGCTCCAGGGTTATTATAATTCCTATGGACCATCTGTGTATGGCAGCCAAATCGCGTCAGGTCTTGATGCCCTGCAGAATCGCATCTATTGGCCGGAAAAGACGATATTTCTCTGCATGTTCAACAAAAATGTGGTGGCAAAAACAGCTCGATTGGGGAAGAGTAATGCAGCCAGACCGCCCACCAATTAAACCCGAACTAAGAACACCAAACAGAATATCCTCAGAGCTTTGTTTCGATGTTTATTTTAAACCAGTTTGGTTCCCTTTGTATGATTTTCAGCATTACTATTCGTTTCTGTTATGGCCGCTCTGCTCTCTTCATAATGAAAGACAGAACTTATAATTTGTTGCTCAGGTGCAAGTCTTTTATTTAACACCCCATATTTAAAATTATTGACAATCATACACCAAAAGTAAAATAAAAATGCACACAACGGAAGTCATGCTCAGGTTAAAAAAATACTAAAGAACTAATGATGCCGTAGATCATTTTTATAACATGAACTTGAAAAGTTTGCTTAATTACAATCAGACTTTAATTTATAGTTAAAAATTGTGAAAATGCATGAATATTTTGTATGAATTGCGTGAACCAAACTCAATAACGGGAACTCGTTTAAGGGAAAACGAATACAGCAACAGATTTCCGATGACAGCTTTCATTCGAGGACATTGAGCGTCTTCCTCGTAAAGATTAGAGACGGAGGGGACTCGGGGAAAACAAAAACTGTTCAAGTCGAGCGCCAATTTATTCATGATGTTCACAATGAATCAGAATCATATGCGAGTTACATAATCTTAGGTTTTTTACTTGTTCTCGGTCCAACTCGTGTCCTCCAGCTTTGCGATAAAGAGATAATAATTACAGTAAGAGGTTGAACTCTGGGTCTTATGGAGATAAGTGAAGGACAAAACACGCGGCTGATTAGACGAAGCAGCTGCAGTTATGATGAACGCCGGTCTGACTCGGATTACCGCCGAGGATAATTGAGTGTGTACGGAGAGAAAGACGATTATTTGCCGTCTGGCTGAGATTAGTTTGGGTGAGGTGGAAGGAGTTGGACAAGAGGGAGGAGAATGAGGGGAGCAAAGGGGTCAGAGGTCGATTATTTATTTACTTATTAACCGGACACAGCTGGCGGCGAACGGTTATCGGCAGCGTCCGGTCCACTGATCCGTGAGAACGGAGAAGATCAGAGAAAGATCAGAGAGTTGTTGGGAGAAACGTGCGTTACCGAGCGGATGAACACGTTTCTGTAAACGTTTGGCTTTTTTCCAATCTTTTTAGGCCAGATATTTCAATTAAAGAATGCTTTAGTGCTCGCTGGATCTTTAGAGCAACATAACTCCGGATTATTGAAATATTATATCATATTTACTCCAAACCAGGGTTTTAAAAATCATTTCACCTTGTGAAAACTCAAAATACCTTCACTGGAGACCCGCTAACCCCGATAAATACATATAATTGTATAATTATATTTATATAAAAATAAATGTAGAAACAAATAATTATGGTTGTTTTAAAATTAGTTTATTTTATTTTTTTATCACTGTAGATTATTTAATGGCACATTCATTTATTTCATGATATACTAATTTAAGTGTTAAATTTTGTCCCTTTTGGCCCTCCACACACCTCAGGGCTCCCGTATCTTGACCTTTGACCCAAACTGTGTCTCACGACCCCCATTTTGAGAAATAGGAGGCAACCTCTGTTATTTAAACGCTATTGGCTGATGTTTCAAAAGCAGCCAATCCAAGAGGAGCATTTAGTTTCCTAGGCTCTGATTGGCTGAAGCCTTAAAGATCAGAGATGAGGACGATTGTGGACGTTTCAACGTTTTAAGATGGTTTTTTAATATTAGTATTAATGCATAAGTTTTTATTTTCATTAATGTTTCAGATGCTGATTTAGATTCTACCAATTAGTTGTTGTTTTTTTTGTTAATGACTTAACAACATAATACTTAAATAAAATTCCCTGCAGGTTCTGTAATATAATAATATGTAAAATCTGGGACAGGTTGATATGAGTTTAATAGTTTAAGAATTTGTCATGGTAATCATGAAATAAATAAACATAAACAATACACTTGAAAAACATATTTAAATGTTTAAAATCAGCCAAATTATGACACCAATTACATAATTTTTTTACACAAAACTGCTTTTAATTATATCTTTTTTAAAATACTTTTTTTGTGTGTTGGGATGTTTTATGTTTCTGGAACATTGTGTCATACATGATCTAAATTCTTATTACTAGTAATTTCTATTTACGTGTTTCATTTATTTAAATTGTTTCTTTAAAACATCAACAACAACAAAAACAAAAGCATCTAAAACCTGAATTTGTTACACATTTCATTTGGTTCTTTATCGTTCAAGTTATCAATATGTCAAACATTTTTAAGCTAAATTAACCTTTGTGACAATAAATGATAATTGCTGTCAATTAACTGCTACAACGATCCACAACACAATAATTTCTTTCTCTAATAATAAAATAAATAAATTAACTACCTAAATAAAAATTTACGTATTTATTTGGATAAATTTTATTTATCATTCATGTTGTTTATATACATTTTTACTTGGTGACTACCGAAATCATAGTACCCATCAAGAGCAGCAATTTATCGCGATAACAATGAGCAACACGAGAATATCCAACCCTGATCTGTCAAATGTAATGAAGAAAAAGTGAATAAAACAATTTATACTTATTTATTTAAGTACATTTTTAGTTGTTTTATATATTTTGACCAATCGATCTCCCGTACCATATCTAATTTGTAATCCCATTAAGGGATATTCCCCGTAAAATAAATAACTTACAGATTTTCAAAGTGTTTTGATTATGCCGACCAGAAAACAAATTTATTAATAACCTCTTTGTTGCCGGAGCAACAAAGCGTCCCTCCACTGCCTCCAGTC
>JAVLVB010000002.1:344198-366003 GCA_032876305.1 Orestias chungarensis
GTGTGTGTGTGTGTGTGTGTGTGTGTGTGTGTGTGTGTGTGTGTGTGTGTGTGTGTGTGTGTGTGTGTGTGTGTGTGTGTGTGTGTGTGTGTGTGTGTGTGTTTGTGTGTGCGAACGTAAAGCTTAGTCAGCAGGCTGAGCTGAAGCTGCAGATTTCCATGCTGCTAGCGTGCGTCCATGGAGGTAAGGAAGCAGTGAGGAGAGAGAGGAGACTCGGTTCTGGAGATCCTGTGTTTTATTACCTTCAGTGGCCGAGGGTGTAATAACTCTGCAGTATATATATATGTGTGTGTGTGTGTGTGTGTATATATGTGTATATATATGTGTATATATATATGTATATATATTTATACATACATATATATTTATACATATACATACATATATATTTATACATATACATACATATATATTTATACATATACATACATATATATACATACATATACATACATATATATACATACATATATGTAATGTGAGATGTAATCTAGAATTTCTGATTTTCATCAATATTTTTAGTTCGCAATATTTCAAAATGTACCTAAAAAACCTTTAACAGACACAGAGCTGATGATTTTGTATGTGATAACTTGGATATATCAGAACATTTCTGTTTGCTTTATTCTATTTTATACATCAGGATTATTCTTGTCCATCTTTCTATAAACTGCACACCCAAATATAATAAATAACAGCAATAAATGCTCAAATACATCCATATTTTTACTGAATTAATATAGTAGGTTAACGTTATAAGGGGATATTTTACTACATAGTTGTGTTTTTTTTAGTCTCTTTTAAAGGCCAGGGGTGTAAACCATTTGCTCACCAGCAGCGCCCAGTGAGGTGAAACCTTACCTCCATTCGCAGCCGTTCTGCTCGTCTCTCCGCGGGACATTTTCTCATTCGCACGTTCGATAGGAACAGTTGGATGCCGAGCTTCACCTGTGGTTCTAATACTTCAACACTCAATATTCTGCTTTGACCTCCGCCCGCCTGCCATCAGAAACCCACTTTAGCTGAGAGGGCGGAGCGTCGCATCGAGGTTTCATGGTCGATCTCTCTCGCCGAGGTTCTGATAATAGGACTTTAATTGCCCTTTTCAGCAGTGATTACACTGTCTGCCCTGAACCCGTGTCACACAGACTCCGATCTCTAATTGCAGATAAGGACAGGCTGGTACAAGATGATGATGACCCTGAAAAAGATTACTGCAGGTTCAGGTTCTCTTTATTGCACCACAATAATCTGTTTTATAAATACATAGAAAATCAGACCGAACTAAATAAAAAGAATTATGAGAGAAAATGGGACATTTTTTAAATATTTTTGAACATTTTAACAAAAATTTTTACAGAAAGACTTCACAACAACTTTTTGTTTTCCTCCTAACTTTTAATTTTATATATTTTTAATTTATTTATAGTTCTTGGCTTCCTAAAAATGGCTCCAGAGTCCCCCCCCCCCCCCCCCCACAAAATGGTGCTCATAGTAAAATAAAAACTTAGTTATCATTTGTCGGGCAATGCTTTGGGCACCCTGTAGATTTTCCTTGATGGTTTCTTTGACCAAGAGAGACAGAGGACAGGTGGGAACCAGGAGGTTGGAGCGCTAGGTGTGTGCAGTTGACTGTTGTAGATCCATACAGATGTCTGGAACATCTGTCAGCAGGTGTAAAAAATACCTCCGGGAGGGAAGAGACTGTATGTTAAGGAAAGGTTTAGTCACAAGTCGCGGGTATGTCATGTTTTCCCCAACTGGAGCTGTTTTATTGCAACTCACAGGAGCCCAGGAGTCGCATTATCAGGACATAAAACCGTTTTATGATGGCTTCAGATATAAAACTGAGAAGGAAACAAAATGCAGCCTGCTCAAAGTGTTTTCAATTCCCTGAAACAGATTTGGGGAACTTGTATTACAGAAAGAAGAAAGAAGTGGGCAAATATCCTTGATTTTGTGGTGAATTCTGCGGGATTTCGTCCTGTTTTCTGTGATGAAAATGCAGGAAAGTGTGAAAGTATTTGGAAATGTGTGAACATTTTGGGAAATTTTTACAGATTTAGGGAAAATAAACATGCACACATACAAGATATGAACATTGTTTAGTTCTGAAATCGAGAATCTGTCTTAGAAAAAAGCCATTTGTAACTAACTTAAAGCTCCTGCAGTAAGACGCTGGATCAACTTCAGTCCATTTGCTTTCATTAGTTTACGGGGCAGATCGACCACATCCAATATGGCCGACACGCTGACAGTTTGCTTGAACTGGACGAGCTGCATTGGAGTTTTCATGTCCAGCATTATGGCTTCACTTCATTTAGATCATCCCTCCTTCTGTATAAATCTCCAATTATTATCTACATAGCGCTGCTGAAAATACAGGTCTCCTGCTATAACAAGATTTATCTATTGGCAACTGTAACCCAACTTATAAAGTATTTGAGAGCCCCCAAATATAAACACCTGCATGTGTGTGTGGGCGTGCTTATGTATATATGGTTTCTCTGGAGAACTGACTGTTACAGAGAAGGTCTTTCAGCCACTAGGTTTAGGTGTGTTGGAACAGGGACTCCTCTAAAGGTTTCAGGACACTGAACCTCCAAGCCTGGATTACATGTCTAATGATCAAAATGGGAATCAATTTCAGTTTCTTATTGAAATCAGTTTAAAAATCTATAGAAATCCAGCAGATTGACTTGCAACATTCACTCCTCCTGGATCAGCACGCCGAGATAGTGGACGATACCTTGTGTTGTCGTTGACTTTACAGCAATCCCCCAGACTGAGCATGCATTTTAGAGACAGTGGAGATGAAAAACTCCACTTTAAGATGAAGAAACCTACAGCAGAACCTGGCTCAGTATGAGTGGCTATCTTCATCTGCACATCTACCGAGGGGAGGGTTGAAGCGACAAAAAAACAAAAATAAATGAAAGCTGAGGAAACTGAAAAAAGGTTCCCTTCAGGAAGGCATCTCAGCTAACAAAACAACAGACCAGGTGGACAATAGAAGAAGAAAGCAGTCCAAACCTATGGCAGTATAACTATAGAGAAAGCTCAGGATAACCTGGCCTTTTAGAATAAGACCTGCAGCCTAGCTGAATGCTCTATCTACGTTCATGCAACATATTGGCTCCTTTTGTTGATACTTTCATGCTGCGTTCGCACCAAATGCGCCCGGAGCATCAACATTTACAGGTTGGACGCGTGTGCATTTTGTGCACTTTTTATGGTCGGACACTCCAAACGCACAGACTTTTCGATTCTCCTAACGCGCGTTTACATAGACTTTGCATGCAAACTGGACACTCTTGACGCTCCAGACGTTTTCGATGTGAACGCAGCGTAACAATTATTTTTCCTGGCTTCTCCGTCTACATTTATGAAGCTCAAATCTGAGATTTAAATGAACATTTCTGCCTGTTTTTCATTTTCTAAACTCAGTTTGTCATTTTGATTTAATACAATAAAGATACAAAATACGATAATGCACACCCCTAAGGGCAGCGGATTACATCTATCTCTTCTTAAAGGCCAACATGCTATTTTAATACAGCCAATCTCTCGGTTCTGCAGGGAGTCTTCTGGTGCCAACTTGAGGGATGTAAATGAATGCAAAGCGATGCAGACTTCAGGCTCATTTTCCTCTTAAAAGCTCCCCGTCGGCACTCGACAGTCTCGTCACCCACTTCCATCTCTTTTTAGGTGTTTGTCGGCGCCATCGTGTAGCGCTATCCCAGCTTACAGCGGCTGCATCAGATGTGAGTCATCAGCACCAGAACTTGTGGGTGTAACTCTGTCTTGTCGGGGAAAATAAGAGGTTATGTTTGAGTATCTGCTTTTAGAGCTGTTTACCTGAATGTGATATATTATACTGAGCAGCACGCAGTATAATTCCTGCATGACATTAAGTGCTTATATTTCCATAACAGGATGTCAAAGCAACTTTGATCAATTGTAATTTTGTTTGCAACTATAATAATCAATAGTTTAATTCATGGTAACCAAAGTTTTTAAGCCATAAAATAATATATAGAAGACTGTATATTGTTAAGGAATGACATTAAGCAATCTGTTGGGTTTCCTTAGATTAAAGACTTTGTAAATTCCATCCATCCATCCATTTCTGTACACCCTTGTCCCTATTGGTGTTGGGTGGGTCTGCTGGTGCCTATCTCCAGCTTACAACGGGCGAGAGGCAGGGGTGCACCCTGGACAGGTCCATCGTAGGGCACTTTGATCAGTTTATTATTCATATTAATTTACAATGTTTGATAACTGGGATCAGTTGGAATATTTTATTGTTGGATTGACTCAGATTTTCTTGTGAAGTGCCTTGAGATGAAATGAGTTTTCATTTAGCGCAATATAAATAAACCAGGCAGCTCTGCTTCTGGCTTTTATTCCTTGGTGTGACCCTTTGCTACCATAGCCGTTGTTTGTAGTGATAGATTTCCCAATCGTGATTGCTCCTTTCCTAGATATCAATTTGTTCCTTTTACCAGTTTTGTATTTGTAGGAGAATCTTTTTTGTATCCTCCAGATCAGGGAACCCAGAACCGCAACTTTTTAATCCCTCCTTGCTCCAGCACACCCGAACCAATCAAATCAGGCTTCTGCGGGGCTGAACGAATGCTGATGAGGTAGTTAAATCGTTTGACTCAGGTGTGTTGGAGCAGGGATGCAGCTTTTGCAGGATTGTTGCTCTTAAAGACAGGACTTGTGTAGACTTGCTTTAGATTAACCATAAGTTTTAACCTTATTTCATCGGAACAGAAGGTTTCAGGACATAGTATGATACAGACAACATGTGTCATTGAGAGTAGAGGGCTCCCTAAAATAATGGTCAGCTCGGCCTCTGCTTATTATTCCTTGGTGTGACTCACCATCAATTGCTATGAACAACTTCCTGATGTTAGTCTTTCCGTCTTTCCGTGTTGGTTTGCTCCTTATCCAATGTCATACTGCTAAAGGAATCTATTTTGAATCAATTTCCCTTTCATTCGGTTATTGGTTGACTCATTTAAATAGTTCTGCGTATTTATGGATTTAAGCATAATATATTCTAACGTAACTACATCTCGGGATGCTGGAATAGCCGCTGTCTGCACAGCAGCCAAATATGCAGCAGTGTTCATTTTCCTTTGGCTGTTTCCCCAGAAGAAAGAAAGAAACGCTGTATACGTTGCTTCTGCCATAGGGCAAAGACGGTTTCCATTGTGCGTATTCATGCATATTTAGATATACTTGGTGGTAATGAAAGTTTTTTGTTGGGGGATCTCAAGTATTTGTTGATTATAACTATTTGCAAGCTACTTTGGCCGAGAGCCTTATTGAATATCTGGGCTCCACTTTGATGTCCTAAATTATTTTAGAATTATCGAGGTAAAAAAATTCACAAAATTCTTTATATAACTAGATTTACTCTTTACTATTGCATCAACATGGGTATCGGCTGATGTTGGTTATTTTTTAGGTTGGTAAAACTAGGCTGACTTTGACAACCGACGTTAGTTTCCATGTTGTTTGCAAACATTGTTTATTGGACATTAACATCAATATTAGTATGTGACACGTTGTCTCCCTACTATTGTCTTGTGATAAGATGAGGGACCTCTAGGTGGTCACATCCTGTTTATAAGAGTTCATTAGTTGATTAGGTCATGATTCAGGTATGGTTTCAGGAGTACAGTGAATGCTGACCTGATCTACCAATTCTCCAAATATCTTTCCAATTGATTAGCTGTGGAATGTGCTGGGGAAAAAACAATGGATGCAACATGGATGCAACTAATGGGCCACTAAGGGTGCAGCTTAGATCTTTGTGCTGGATACCTCTCAAGAAATAACTTGAGTTCAGAGTGAACAACTGTTGTCGACAGGAAATAAGCAATAGCAGTGGTTTATTGATGATACTCAACAGAGAAACAACAGTAACCAAAAGAATGGTGCACCAAACTTTCTGATGTGCCATAGCGGTTGTTTTGTCCTCTGTATATTTTGGATTCCCGTCACTTCAGTTTTTGATTGCAGGCTTGTCAAATGGTGTTCGGGGAGTCCTTAAGATTGTCAAAAGGTTAAAACGTTTTCGATTTTTTTACACAAGTTATTATTTTTCAGTCATCTCTTTATCGTTATTTACTTTATGTATACAAGAGGGGAAAAACTGTAATTTGCGTTTCAGCATGACCGAGATAGAATCTAAAACTTCAGAAGATCGACTGAGAAGGTTGATGTAATGATGGCAGTTCTGCCTGGAGGCTTTATACACAGAGCAGTGCCGCTGACTAAGGCTTACTTAGTGCGATCTCAATGTGTGTGCGTGTGCCTTTGGTGCCTGTAGATTAAGAACCACTCAAATTTATGTGGCACGCTAGAAGAGGCCCATGGAGTGACAAGAATTTCCCTGCATTGGCTCAGCGCCCGGGTTCTGCTATCATGCACCAACCGTACAGCTGGTCCTGTTTGGGCCAGATGTGTCTGAAAATGACAAGAAAAAAAAGAGAGAGAGAGAGAGACCAAGGATGTGATGTCTTTAGGACGATGGGATGCAAATGTTGGGGTGTTTGTTTTAATAGATGCAGAGTAGGGAGAGGATTTGTCGGAAATGAAAATGTGTTCATTAGTCGGTGTGTTTATGCATGCGGCTCCCCATGATAAAACGCTGAAGGAACTGTGATTTAATTAAACTGGATAAGGAACAAACCAGGAATACAACTCTACAGTTGAAGCAGATATAGTTATCATAGACTTAACAAACCCTCTGTCATTTGTACAAAGCAGGCAGCAGTTTAAGGGTCATGTTCTTTGATTTGTCCAATGGATTAAACACAAGTCACCCCGACTTGGTTTGTCAAAAACTCCAGAGGAAACAAGTGGAGGCATCTAGACTCACGGGGATCAAAGACCACCTGAGAGACAACCACAGTCTGTGAAACTGAAGCTTGAATAATAGGAGTCACAGCAATATTTCATATCCTTTGTCAGGCGGGCTCCCGGGTCTCCTTCCAGTATGACTAATTACAAAAGCCTTAAAATGTGGAGGAACCATGGATGATGGAACTCCTCAGCTTTTTCTAAGGCAGAGCCCTGCCTCGACACAGAGAAAGCTATTTTTAGTTGCTTGATTTGTTATTCAGGTCTCAGAACAGAGGTGAGAGCAGTGAATTAAGACTTTGGGATTTGTCTTGCCGGTTTCATCACTAATTCAGCCAGTTGATTTATGTGTTTTGGACCAAGGATACATCTGAAGACTGCAAGGTACAGATCCATCAGGACTAAAATGTGAGACCCCTGCTATAGCAAAAGATTTACTAAAGAGTGTGATCTTTGACCTCATGGTAGAGGTGTACAGATACAATCTCATTCTAGGAGAAATAAGACAGTTTTTTGCTCAAGCAGATGTGCCCCATCTTACCTTCTGGACGCAGGTAATTTTTTAAACCTAATGTTCTACACTTTTCCTCTCTTAGATTAGTTTGTGGCCTCCTTCTGTGTTTTTAAATCATTTTTCTGTGACCAAATGTTGTAAAGAACCAGTAAAATTCTTTCAAGCTATTTGAGTTCTCACCTGGCACACTAGCCTCCTCCCTGTTTAACATGACTTACTAAATTGCCCATCAGTGGTATTCTTCTGTGTCCATCAATGTTCGTCCCGTGTTGCCTGTCAATGGTGTGACTACCAGTCCAGGGTCAAGTCATGACTACAGCAGCTAGTACCCAGCTTTAGGCAACCATGAACCGCCTACCTCCGCCATAAGAACAAATCCCTTGACTATCTTTTCATGGTCGATCCAAAGTACAGAAATGGGTAAATAGGTAAGGTATGGTTTTGCCCACTGCTGTATCCAAAACTATTGTACTTTTGGTCAGAACTGGTTGATTATTTATTGTCTTTAGACGGTGTGTGTTATCTGTTCTCTCCGGTTACTCAACGTCCAGAGGGTAGTTTTTCAGCCAGGATGGATAGTTTTGATTAGCAATCATCCGAGGACTTGAGGAAGGACATTTATCCGTACAGCTGCAAAAGTAGATGTCCATCTGCCGCATGTGTTGAACCAAAATACCGAACTCCTCTTGCTCGGTCCGATGCACCAGGCAAATGTTCAATCAAAGCTCTCTGCTATACATTCTTATTTTGGCTATCAATAACGGGAAAAAAAGTGAGATTTTGTCCTCTTTGCTACTTGCACTTCTGTATCATCATATTTTTAGTATAACAGTATAAATGTTTTTGGAAAACAACTAAAAGCACATTATTAAGTTTAAGGCAAATATGGATTTTGGAACATAACAAGGTTTGTGATAGGCTGAAGACAGGGTGATGTAGGGTTTAATATTAGACACAGATATCTTGGTATGGCCAAAAATATGACTTAGATAATTATGCGGTGAGGCTGAGATGCTACAAACATAAGTGGATAAAGATGATGGATGGAGTTCAGACTTATTGTCAAACCCCATCTCTGGCACTAAAAGTCATTTGTACCCGCAGGTTTTAAATGGGCCCGACATGGATACCACCGTCGTCTCTCTCCTCTGTAGCACGGCTAAAACAACACACACCCGTCAGCGCCAGCCGACAGCTAATCAGCTTAAGTCTCATTCGGAGCATCTGTGTCTGGGACGGCTCTTCATGTTTGTTTTGCATCTAGATCATGACTTTAAATTTTGCCCCACAGGCCGAGCTCTTGTTGGAATAAGTGAATTTAGATTTAGATTATATTACAGAGACGAGGCGGCAGAGTCATTCAGGACGTCCTACACCTAATATCCTCATCAGCGTTTCCAGAAAACTGACAGTTCTGGGAAAATAAACAAAACATGTGAATCCTTACTAATACTTATCTCCGGAAAACCAGTTCATGTTTTTTCTGTTCCTAAACTCGTTTGCTGTTTGGATCAAACGTTAAAAAAGTGTATTAAAAATCACAAGGAGAAACATCTGTTTGCTAGAAATTCACTTTAAAAAGCAATCGACATACAATGTCCTAAAATTTTTCGTTTTTTAACAAACCCACTGGCCGTTTTATAGCAAAAGCCGGACGAAATGACATCATGATGCAGCTGGTTCTGAAATATATGTTCGAAAGAGCCAAAACAAAACGGAAACTGAAAAACTGGTGTAGAAAGATTTGACCAGTCTTGTTCTCATTACAGAGACAAAATTTGGACTCCTGATTTGTACTGAGTGACCAGGAAGACCGAGATTGAAAATAAACTATTTATATGGGCTGTTAAAATTAACCTTGTCTGTGCTGCGGTTGTTGTCGTAACAGTCCCCCGCAGAAAAACGCGGGCAAAAATTGTTTTGTGGTGAATTCTGCAGCATTTTGTCCTGTTTTCTGCGATGAAAATGTGGAAAAGTGTGAAAAACGTGGGAATTGTTGTTTCCAGATCTTGGGAGAATAAACATGTTTCTCCCACATACAGTAAGCAGCAAACATGACCTAACATAGCAGCATAGCTGAGCCAGTTAGTTAGTCCCGTTATGCTAACTTAGAGTCTTGGACCATTTAAGGTCATCTATAGCGTAGTGTGAGCATCCAGAATATGTCTTAGAACAAAGCCAGTTGTAACTAGCGGGATCAGTAAAATCAGGAGAATTCACATAATTCTGAGATCTCTGCGCTTAGATGCTATTTAGAGGGTAAATGTACGGCTTTTTAAGAATGATGCGCACCCCCCCCCCCATATCGTGCGCCCTTTGCTTGATTATGTGGGATTTTCTGCGATTATTTTCGTTGTTGCAATTGTAGACAAAACGTAGCAAAGCATAATTTTATCTGCGGGTATTCACGACAAAAGCAACGTTAAATGAAAAGTGGCAAACACAAAAGCAACAGCATCACGAGAAGGGATTCCAAGTTCAGCTTGTTTTATATTCCCTGCTTCAATAATGATCTTCTCTGATTAGCAAGGTTGTCTGTGCAGATGTTTAAAGTTAATGTGAAGAAATGCTGCAGACTTTAGGGATTTTTTATTCTAATAAACTCTACAAATATAACACAGCACTTCTTTTTCTGCTCCCATTGTCTGAGCTGAACTTAAAGATTAAAAACTTTTTCTGTATAAACAGTAGACTTATATCTCTCAACTATTGTTCACAGATCTGCCTACATCTGTGTTAGTGAGTCACTTGTCCTCTGCAGAGATGATCCGTCCAACCTCTTAGGTGAAAGTGTGATTTTTTTTTTTTTTTTTAGCACAGGTAGGCTTTTGGCTGGTGCAGTAAAAGGTCAAAATGACGAGTCTGAGCGAGACAGCTCAGGTCATGCACCTCAAAACCAACCAAGAAAGAATCCACGTTATAAACTCTGGGAGGAAGTGGCTGAAGCACTATAAAAAAAAGAAAAAGAAAACTTAGTCCAGGTCGAATCATAATCAAATCGATAAATGGCTACAGACGATCCGGCAGGAGACTGGAGGAAACAGGTGAGCTTCAGCAGAACTGCTGTGCACAGTTGAGGTAATCAGACACAGGGGAAATGGTGCATTCAGGGTTGGCTGCGAAAACTGGCAAAACACCTCATTTTGTTGATCTGAGTTCAGACTACTACTGGCAGGGAAACTGTCCCTCAGTATGATGTTGCCACCACCATGCTTGACATTTGACAGAATATTTGATACCTCTCGTTAGCGTTGTGGCCAATTGACTCTATAGTAGACTTAATTAATTTCATTATCTTAAGCATCTTCACAAGATAGTTGCTTTGAAGCTGGATCCATAACAGAGATAAAAGTAACACAAAGTAACTTTTCAAACATAAAATATTTTCATAATTCTTTTGATTATACGTAGACTTCCAGCTCGTTGAATGACGCCTCTGTCATGACCCGAGGGGGTCCGTATCGCTTTAACCGGGACTAAGCAACTTTGAGGGGGGTGGCAGGAACCCTGCCACACAAAACAACTACAAATGTGCTGACTGCTTTACGGATGGATAGATTGTCGCACGGAATATAACTGCATGAAAACATGTTTTAACAGCATTTTAATTGTATAATTGCTTTATTGGATATAAATGACTTTCATTTTCTGTCAGCAGTAATTAACCAGCTCTTTCTGTGAAGTGCCTTTAGATCAATTTAAATTTGAATTGTCTCTATTTGAATACACAAACTCCCTGAAATCATCAGACCCAGTCTGAAACACATGAATGTACTTGTTCTTACTTGATTGACATGGTCATGATGAATCTAACGGAAAAAAACAATAAAGATGTCAAAATATTTAGTCTAACCAAGGCCAACACGTTGGTTGTCTGATTTCTTTACCAAATAAACAATTTTGATGCTCTTTTGTTTTTTTTTTGACAAGTGACATTTTAAAAGCAACAGAAAGGAGACACGGTCATTGTTCCATAATTGCTATGTGTCGACAAGCGGCTGTTTAGCAACAAGAAGAACTGATTATATCATTAGCATTGTATTCTTTTTAGTGTTGCCAAAATCTGAGTCCTTTTAAAATATGTTTTTTCACGGCTGCACAAGTATTTGTAACAAGCATGTGCTTTTTTTATATGCATAACTGAGTATTTTAGTTTTTTGATTTGATTCAGCCGGTCTTAGTCTGTTGAGCATTTTCAATGCAATGGAAAGAGAAAGCCTAACACAAGTAAACACAGAAGGCAATATTAAACATTTATTTACATTTCTTCTGTATTATGTAAAGCAGAATGAAGCTAAACAATACTTTCAGGTTAGACGGCCGGTGCAGAAACATCCTTCGTGCCCTTTTTACGTGAAACATTCCTGCAGCCCGCGTTTCTCCGCTTGATAAACATCAGACAGGATGTAATGTGAAAAGTTGGATTTGCCAGTCAGAATAAGTCTGTTCTCCTTTTGACTGTGGCGTTGACGCCTGCTCCTGTGGGTGGAGGAACATGTGGTGGCTGACAGCGAGCGGGACTTTAGATCAGCTCAGAGCGCCAAAACAAAACGTCACTTTAGGGGAGAAATAAAAGTGATGCTGGCACAATCCCCAAAAAAATCTTTCTGTTTTTCCTTTACTCTCTATTCATGTGTGTTTAGTTTTACATCTAGATTTATGATTGGCTTTTTCTAAGATGCAACTTAACCTTTTAATTGTCGACTCAATTAGTTTTCAGTATAATCCCACATACATCTTCATAGATAAATCTGCAGAGTAGTTTAAAGGAGCAACATTGAGTGTGTATTGTTTCCTGATCTACTTTGTAAAAGCAAAATACCCTTAAATAAAAGGTTTGTCTTCGTACTTTGTCTCTTTTTCAATCTGCTTCACATAGATTTAAGATTTCTGTTTTTTAGGAAAAGCCGATGTTTGAGTACTGGACGCTGCTTCTTAGTAAAATTAGCTGCTGTCCAGGAAACAACTGGGAAATAATTGAATATGAGCCTGTTACGCTCCTGAGACATCCATCCATTCATCCATCCATCCTTCTTTTGTCTTTTCATCCCTTCTTTCCTTTTCCATCCATCCTCTGCATGTTCATCCATCCTTTCTTTCCCATCCACTCACGCACACCCACTCATCCATCCATCTATCCTTTCCTTCTTGTGTCCATTAATCAATGCATCTTCTCTACATCCATCCATCCACTCACCCACCCATGCATACATACATGCATACATACATACATACATACATGCATACATACAGTGCTGGCCAAAAGTATTGGCACCCCTGCAATTCTGTCAGATATTACTAAATTATCTTCCAGAAGATGATTGCAATCACAAATGCTTTGGTATTTATTTATATCTTCATTTATTTTGCTTGCAATGAAAAAACACAAAAGAGAATGGAAAAAAAAGTCAAAAATCAATTATTGTTTTACACAAAAATCTAAAAATGGTCTGGACAAAAGTATTGGCACCCTCAGCCTAATACTTGGTAGCACAACCTTTAGACAAAATAACTGCGAAAAACCACTTCCGGTAACTGTCCATGAGTTTCTTACAATGCCCTGCTGGAAATTTAGACCATTCTTCTTTGGCAAACTGCTCCAGGTCCCTGAGATTTGAAGGGTGACTTCTCAAAACTGCCATTTTGAGGTCTCTCCACAGGTGTTCTATCAGATTCAGGTCTGGACTCATTGCTGGTCACTTTAAAAGTTTCCAGTGCTTTCTCTCAAACCATTTTTTTGTGCTTTTTTGAAGTGTGTTTTGGGTCATTGTCCTGCTGGAAGACCCATGACCTCTGAGGGAGACCCAGCTTTCTCACAATGGGCCCTACATTATGCTGCAAAATTTGTTTGCAGTCTTCAGACTTCATAATGCCATGCACACGGTCAAGCAGTCAACCGCCAGAGGCAGCAAAGCAACCCCAAAATATCAGGGAACCCTCGCCATGTTTGACTGCAGGGACCGTGTTCTTTTCTTTGAAGGCCTCGTTGTTTTTCCTGTAAACTCTGTTGATGCCTTTTCCCAAAAAGCTCGACTTTTGACTCATCTGACCAGAGAACATTCTTCCAAAGAGTTTTTGGCTTTCTCAGGTAAGTTTTGGCAAACTCCTGCCTGGCTTTTTTATGTCTCTGGGTCAGAAGTGGGGTCTTCCTGGGTATCCTACCATAGAGTCCCTTTTCATTTAGAAGCCGACGGATAGTACGGGTTGACACTGTTATATTCTCGGACTGCAGGGCAGCTTGAACTTGTTTGGATGTTAGTCAAGGTTCTTTATCCACCACCCGCACAATCTTTCGTTGAAATCTCTCGTCAATTTTTCTTTACCCTCCACATCTAGGGAGGTTAGCCTTAGTGCCATGGGCTTTAAACGTCTTGATGACACTGCGCACGGTAGACACAGGAACATTCAGGTCTTTGGAGATGGACTTGTAGCCTTGAGATTGCCCATGTGTCCTCACAATTTTGCTTCTCAAGTCTTCAAACAGTTCTTTGGTCTTCTTTCTTTTCTCCATGCTCAATGTGGTAACACACAAGGACACAGGACAGAGGTTGAGTCAACTTTAATCCATTTTAACTGGCTGCAAGTGTGATTTAGTTATTGCCACCACCTGTTATGTGCCACAGGTAAGTAACAGGTGCTATTAATTACACAAATTAGAGAAGCATCACATGAATATTCAAAGGGTGCCAATGCTTTTGTCCATCCCCTTTTTTATGTTTGGTGTGGAATTATATCAAATTTGGCTTTCTGGCAATTATTTTTGTTGTCTTTCATTTCAGAAAAATTAAATGAACATTTTAATATCAAAGCAATTGTAATAACAATAATTTTCTGGGGGAAATGGAGCATTATCCGACAGAAATGCAGGGGTGCCAATACTTTTGGCCAGCACTGTACATTCATCCATCCATTCATCCATCCATCAATCTATACATTTATCCTTCATCCATCCATCCATTTGTCCAACTATTGAAATTTTCATCCATCAATCCATCCTTCCTTTTCCCTTTTTTATGCACCATCTGTGCATCTATCCATAATCAATCTTCTACACATTCATCCATCCCATTTTTCCATCCATCGTTGATTCGCATGTCCATATCCGTACCTTCTTCTGTACATCCATCTATCTTTCTTTCTGTCTTCTGTCAATCCTTTCTTTTCTTTTTTCATCCATGAACAACAGATTAATTTGGTAGATCTCCAACTATCCATTGCACTGACCGTGGCAGTTCTTTGTTTGTTTTTTTATAATTAAAACTCTGAAGGAACCATGTCTTCACATCACCCAAAGAAATTTGGGTGATGTGAAGGGATCGTCTCGTGAGGGAGAATCCCGTTCACCTGATTCCAAAGCCGCCGAGTCTTTTGAGTTATTTGTGCCGTTTCTGTTTAAACGTGGAGACTTTTGGTCTTTCGGCGTCACATGAAGCTCCAGGTCTTAATGTTTCTCCATCATTAGCCTGTTTATCTCCCTCAGTCACATGGCTTTTCCAGGTTTCATTGGCCCGGGACTCGGCGCGGTGTAGTGTTAGTCTAAATGTGCGCTGGAGAAGTAGGCCAAGCTCTCGGGCTACAGATTGTCGATGGAGTCAATATCTATGTAGGGGCAGAACAACCACCCCTCACCGACCATTAAGAACAACCAGCACAGGGAGAAATGGATTACTTTGTGACAGCGTGGGCCATAAAATCATCACCGCCTGACCGCTGCGAGGGCTAGCTGTCGATGCAGAAAATTGCCCACATGTGCTCGCTGGCTTCCCCCAAGATGACACGGATATGAATTCGCATGTAAAAAAAATAATAATCAAAGTACCAACAAGTGAATCTTTCTTATTTTTGTGTGCGTGCGCAGCAACGCGTTTAGATAGTTGTTGTCAGTCACTGGATAAGTCAGAGCCTAATGAGCTTTATGTAATCACTGCTGCCAAACAGGATGAAATGGAAGAGAGCAGAGATAAGAGAACCACAGGCAACTAGATCAAGGCCCTCATTTATTAAATGGACCCGCAGTTTGTTTTTCTTCCCTTTTTATTAGGGTCACAAACAACATTGAATGACGAAGTCTTTATAGCTACAGTAGGACTGTTCCGGCTTTGGAGTTCTCAAAGTCAAACATTATCTGCACTTTTTTCAGAACCTCCTGCTTTACTTCTTAGAACGTACATTTAACATTATTGGAACATATAGACTACTCTTTGGAAGCATACTATATTGTTTAGATTTCTAAAATCCACAGGTTGCTTTCTTTGAACTTGCAGCATACTTTATCAGATCCAGTCTGTTTGTAGGTGAGTGTGTTGTATTTTTTTGAGATAGGTCCTTATGTTAGAGTGCATTCAAAAATGTAGAAGGCATTTTGTATTCCTGCCATGAATATGTCTTACCAACGTCAACATGTCTTTTTGTTTCATTTCACTTTGGCTATTTAGATTGTTTGCTTATGTACTTAAAATATTCCCTTATGCACATCTGTAACTGCACAACATTGAGTACTGTATAGCCATTTCATTACTTTGTTCTATCAAGATACATGAGGCTTTTACTACCATCAAAAATATAATTTGTCTTGAGATTAAGCTAAAATACTTTAAGGACAAATTTGTATTATTTATTCTACCAGAGGTGCTTAATTTATCACACAGATTCAACCGCATGGGAGGAAACAAGGTATTCTGCTGAAATGAATACTGGTGTGTTTGGCTTAATTTGTTTAAACACAAAAAATGTCATGTTAAATCAATAAAAGTCGGCCATGTACATAATTGTTGCCATTTAATTTAATCTTAAATTTTTTTAGCATGAAATATATATTTAAAATATTGCATTTTAATGCCCTCTTGGTAGAACTGAAAAATTAAGTGAACAGTTCAAAGTCTTTTTAAAGGATGCAGAGTGATTACTGCGAAAAGGTCGGGGAGTTAACCAAATCCCAATTTTTTCGGAGTCTCATAAAGCAAGTGTGCTGTAGTTGAACTGTTATTGCAACGGAACAACGCAAAACATCTTCAAGTGAATCTGATTGTTTTTACCTTGTTCACAACATTTGGGATCAAATGAAATTCCAGTGGCTTAAAATATACCTCAAAACTGTGGTTATTGAGATCAAGGACAAAGCATCCGTTGTTAGCCATGTTAAACATTTTCCATATCCAATGAATATTGTTTTAGATCATTTCCACCCATTAGTCTCTCAACAGACCCCTGAAAGGTCCTTATGTTAGAGTGCATTCAAAAATGTAGAAGGCATTTTGTATTCCTGCCATGAATATGTCTTACCAACGTCAACATGTATTTTTGTTTCATTTCACTTTGGCTATTTAGATTGTTTGCTTATGTACTTAAAATATTCCCTTATGCACATCTGTAACTGCACAACATTGAGTACTGTATAGCCATTTCATTACTTTGTTCTATCAAGATACATGAGGCTTTTACTACCATCAAAAATATAATTTGTCTTGAGATTAAGCTAAAATACTTTAAGGACAAATTTGTATTATTTATTCTACCAGAGGTGCTTAATTTATCACACAGATTCAACCGCATGGGAGGAAACAAGGTATTCTGCTGAAATGAATACTGGTGTGTTTGGCTTAGGAAAGGATCTGTCATATCATTGACATATCACATAAAATGATTTGTCTAAGCTTCAATCATTTTGGACCTCATGTATTAAAACACTTGATTCATGAGCTCAGCTTTCAAAAAACATTGTGTAGGTGGAGATGCTACCAGTCATGATGCAGCTGATCTGCTCTAAGTATGCTAATGATTAATTACTTTACCTCCTCACATCAAGCTGTTGAGAGGCAGGAAACATCTTGACGATGTCATTTGATCGTTAAAACGTGTGCTTTGAGGTGTGTAATTCTGAATCCCCTCTCTTGATCAGTAATAACCTCAGAGAGATTTAATTACTAATTTAATGTAAAAGGACACTGAGCTTTCATGTAACTAGGTACACAAATTCAGCGTGTTGCAAGTTTTGTTGACCTATAAAACCACTAACTAATGTCTGGGAAGCGTTCAAAGGTAGAAATACTTTTAAAAAGCACTGCACAACCTTTAATTGAGGAATTTTATGTTAATTTTCTGTACTTTTTCTGTAAAAATCCGCCATTGTCAAGTATAGTTGAAGCTAGCTGATGCAGTAGATAACCAACTATCTCAGTTAGCTAGGTGTTGCTGGTTAAAAATAATAACGATAATTAGTTGCAGCTAGTTAGCTATTAACTTTTTTTCTGAAGCAGTAGTTTACCTTATGTGTAGTAGGTTATTTAGTTGAAGCTAATAAATAATCAAAATAGCTGTTGTGATTAATACTGTCTATTTAGCAGTCGCCGTAACGAACAGTAACAACAGTAGGTAAGTAACTGTAACAAGTTGGTGAGTTAGCTCCTATGGTTAGGAGCTACCTCACCATGGTTAGTTAGCTGCTGGCTATTTACTCTGCGCCTTTACTAACTAACTATAATAACTGTTAGCTACTGCCAACGCTAAATAGCTAACATCTAACTCACCATAGTTAGTTAGCTGCTGACTATTTACTCTGGGCTTTAACTAACTAAGTATAATAACTATTAGCTACTGCCAATGCTAAATAGCTAACAGCTAACTCACCATAGTTAGTTAGCTGCTGGCTATTTAGTCTGGGGTGTAACTAAATAACTGTAATAACAGTTAGCTACTGCCAACACTAAATAGCTAGCAGTTAACTTACCCTAGCTACTTAGTTGGGCCTTAAATAACTAAATATGACAGCAGTTATCTATAGTATGCAACCACCTATACATAGTTGGCTATCTGCAGCTAGTCAGTGACCCAATTAGCTTTAGCTAGTTAGCTCATAGTTAAATAGCTGTTTTTGGTTTGCTGACAAGCCTGTAAAATTTACAGTTAAATCTACTGGCATTTTGATGCCAAGTTTTGGCAAAACCTGTTAGTTTATTAAGGGTTGAGGCCACATTTCGTTGATGTTTTTATTCTTCCATACTTATTGCTATCATTTGAAATGCCACTTGTCCCTTACCTTATGGAGTAAATGAATAGATTAATTTATTTTGAGAATATATTCTGTATAGATTATTACCTTTTGTTACGGTGCAACTTGTATTTCTGTCTAGTTTCTAACAATATCATTTCATCAGAGTAAAAAACATATATTGTGAATATCCATAGACCAAGAGTGAACCTGTAAAACCTGAATGCAGTTTGAGCTTCTTCCACTGTTTCTTTGCTTTCACTGATTTACTGCAGGTAGAGTCGAGCGGGGAGCTGTAATAACCCTCCAAGGGATCCAATACAATATTTTCTATAAACCTGGCCAGTTATTTTAAATGTTCACTGTTTCTGAACACCATAATATGTTTGGTAAATTGAAATCAAACCGTCAGATTTATACACATTGAATTAAGCTCAACTCTGTTTTGCTCATTTGATTTACCATTGAAGAAAAAGGTTTTTTAATTTGAAAGCGACAATACAGTTGATGCCCTTTTTGAATCGTTATTGAAGAAATGTATGTATGCCACGGGCAAATTAAATGTTGTTGTGAGCCAGTTATGTAGTCCCGTTATGCTAACTTAGTCTTGGACCATTTAAGGTCATCTATAACGTAATATGAGCAAAGTGGAAAAGTACAAAATATGAACATTATTTAGTTCTGAAATCCAGAATATGTCTAAGAACAAAGCCCACACAGCTCCACACAGAGCTGCTCGGTGTGCCGACGCATTCAATGCTTTGGGTGTCATTGGAAAATAGACTAACCGATCACACAGTCCTGCAGTCCAAATGCACAGCGGGACGCTCTCAGCTGAGAGGCCGAAGTTCGGCGGCGGAGCCTCACGCTGAGCTCAAACGGGTTCACAAAGCGGTTAAAGTGAGAATTCGGTGCAAAATGCTTTAACGCTTGCCAGGTCTGCTTTCTATAAGACTGACTTTCTATTTAAAATATTCTTCTGTATGGGTTTTTGTTATGACTTTGCCAACATTTGGTAGGATTTAGAGACTGAAAATTCTGTTGGGGGAGAATAAAAAACTACAAACAGCTAAAAAAAGTAGAATTCAGCTTTATGTAAAAATTATTTAAACGCTGCAGGAACAGACCGTAGGGAGATCTAATAAGAGGACGAGATTCATATTTTTGCTCAGCAGAAATTAGAGATGATTAAGAAGATCCAGCGTCTGCATTAATGCGTGAAAATATTTCAGCTCAGAAGTATTATTAGTCTGGACCAGTCTGCTTTGCTAAGTGTGTTTATGTAGCCAGGCTGCCAAGAATAAGGTCTAAAAACACACAGTCTCTTATTAATTATGTCCAAGCCGAGCACACAGACCTTGCCGGGTCAGCGGCTCGAAGCTTCACCGTGTTGCCAGGCGATGCCTGATCTTTATACGGCTCTATTTTCAAATGCCATCGCTCATGAAACCTTTTTATGCACGCTCACTCCCTACCTGGAAGTCCAGCCGGACTTTTTTTAATACAATTTAGTCTTTGGTAATCTTGGATTGAAGTTTAAAATGAAGCGGATTGGATAATCTTAACCGTTTAATGCCTGATCCAATAAGAAAAAATAGAGAAAGTTGTAAATTTTTAAATCTGGAGTCTTTTAATCTGGCCCTTTAACAAAATATGGAAATAAATTCAACAGGAATAATGTTTGTATATCTCTCAGATGTATTGAGATCCTTTCAGAAACCGTACGTATCAAATATGATAGTAAAATAACAGTTTTCACAAAATTCTCGATATGTAAGATTGTTTTAGTCATAGGAACATAACCCAACGCAACAATGCAATGAAATGCTTTGGATGAGAGGAACCCTTAGTTGCCAAATTGAAGGAACCCGGAACCCTATGAGATATCCTCCTTTCTATAATTAATGTCAATTTGCTGCTAAAATTACAAATTTATTATAACTAGGTTTGTCATAATAAATCATATTAAGTTTACAAAAAGAAGCAAAATTTTAGCCATACCATTAAAACAATGTCTAAAAATAAATCAAGAATCAGTTTATGGTTACAATGGTCTTGTGTTGTTGTTTACTTTTCAGCAATCCCTCTTACTGAGCATGCATGTAGCGACAGTGGAGAGGAAAAACTCCCCTTTAACAGGAAGAAACCTCCAGCAGAACCAGGCTCAGTACAAGCAGCAGTCTGCCACGACTGACTGGAGGCTTGAAGAGACAGAAAGCTAAATTAGATGCAGATGAAACGGAAAATAAAAGCATCAGTTGTACCATCCCAACCCATGTACTCCTCCAAGAACCTGTCTCAGCTAACATAACGCCAGACCTGGTGTTTGCAAAAAAATCTTCAATTTGTGTCAATTATTTCAGTCTAGGCTTGGCTTTTTCATTTACTTTTCCAACCACACAAAACAACTACAAATGCGCTGACTGCTTTACGGCATACGTCACTTCCCCCGTTTCTTATCTCCAACATCATCATCATGACATTGTTTCTCCACAATTAGATTCATCACCTCATCGCTAATCAACCTTCACACAGACACTGGAAACAGAAACGTACTTCAATCCAACTGATCAGGATTTAACCACGATATGCGCTGGTGCTCATGGGAAGCCCAGTCTTCCTTCAGGCAAAGACTACCACTCTTAATGTTGCTTTAAACATGAAAGACCGTCTGTGTAATTTATTGTACAGAATATTATTCTACATATATTACTACGTAATATAATTGCTATTTAATCAACCATGTTGTCTGCTCAGGCAGCTAACCTCGCCAACTGTAGTTTGTAGCTTCCTCTTTCTGGATTTCCCTTCTTTTAGAGAATTAGAAAATGAACCAAACACTTGAATTTGTCTTCTTCTCAGCCTAGAGTTCTTTTAAAACCTTGCAGTTACTTCAAAGCCAGTAAGTGGCACCTAGCTGTTAAATGCTAGCTTGTTTTTATGTTATGTCACTTTTGCAGGGCAGAAGTGCGGTAGAGACGTTTGTGTGGCTTATGCCGACAGATTACCTCAGAGGCTAATCAGATTTGTCAGAGGAAGCTTTGTTTCGTCACCCTGGAGGACGCGAGCCCTGCTGAGTCACATCTCAGGACTCTAACTGGATTTCCAAAGGCCAGCGCTGACGACTGAACAGTTCTGATAATGACAAAAACACGTCCCTTAGCATTTTATGGGTACCCCTACGTCTGTGGAGTTGGTTTTATAACTTATTTTTTACCTACTTTGAATCAGAAAGGCTTTTTCAAATTCCGATGAAAACACAAAAATATACTGCCGGGAGTCAAAAAGGCAGCAGTATTTTTATATTACAACAAATTCCGACTCGTGTGTGTGTGTGTGTGTGTGTGTGTGTGTGTGTGTGTGTGTGTGTGTGTGTGTGTGTGTGTGTGTGTGTGTGTGTGTGTGTGTGTGTGTGTGTGTGTGTG
>JAVLVB010000002.1:376547-392545 GCA_032876305.1 Orestias chungarensis
TTATACATGCTATATAATACTGTAACTGCACCTTAACTATTTATCTTACACTAGTTTTATATTTTCTGTACATATGCAAACTCTGCTGAACATGTAAACTTGTATATTGTCTACATAGTCTTGTTGTATATTGTATTGTTGTAAATTGTAGAGAGCTAACAGCCGGAAACAAATTCCTTGTGTGCGTAAACATACTTGGAGAATAAAGCTGATTCTGATTCTGATTCTGATTCTGATAGCAGCCGCCAGAGATGCTAACGGCTAATGTTAGTGCAGCTGTAGCCTTTTACTTCAGGAAATCACTAAATTACAACTGATAACATCATTCATAAGAAGCCATCAAAGCTTTAAATGTATTTTGGCCACTTTGAAGTGTTGTGAATTGCAATGTATGAGAGAAAGTCTGAACTAGCGGCACATGCTGGAACGTGCAGGATGTAACACTGAGTTTTTAACCCCCTCAAATAAAACTAATAATAAAAGACAGTTAGCTTTTTTTCTTGTTTCGATTGTAAGTGCATTATTGCATCTCCTAGAAGAGAGATTGGACCTGGTGGAGAAAACCATGGAGTTTTGTTTTTGGAAGTAAAGTAGATTGTTGGCTTATTTAAACTCCAGGAAGCCAGACCAGGTAACATTAAAGAAGAACAAAAATAGTCGTCAGTTTATATCGTGATATATGTCCAAGTCTACTTGTACTAGCATTGTTGTCCATATTGCCCAAGGCTAACCACCACCATTCTTTATCACATGCTAGATATTTCCTCCAACCTTTCAATTTGTGACGAGTTCAATTTTTTTGTGTACCATCTGCATTTAATCTGCTAAAAGCAGATGCTTCTAATCCAGACGCTGTAAATGTACGTGCATAATGAAACCCCTTACACGCGAGGCTCTGGTTTCAAGCTTCTCCCGCTTGCAGGTTTTGTTGTTTCGGGAATTATTAATTGAGCTCTTCGGTGTTATACGCTAACACAGCTTTGAACATCAAAGGTGAAACAGACAAAAGCCGCGTACGGGCTGCATGCCTGCATGCATAAAAGAACATTGTTGGGCGAAAGCCTTCATGTCTGCACGGACATGTTTGTGTGTTTTCCACATCCCCAGTGTGAGGTCAGACTCCACGTTCCTCATTTTGGAGTTTGTTTCCAGTAATAAAAACTGAATGATTGTGACAATTCACAATTATGGAAGTTTGTCAATATTATTGTCGTAGAAAAAAATCCAATCAAGTGTGTTTAAGTTGACAAAATTGGAATGTTTAATGGCCGTTTGTGCAAAGAGTCGCGACAAAATGTAACCTTTTAATAATTTTTTCTGTAACTATAATGAGTTTAGGTTGAGTTTAAAGATGGTTGGTCTTAATATTTATTGTCAGTTGGCAGCTAAGAATTGGTTGTCAGTTTCTGTAGATTTCTGTTTTGCATCTTACAACACTTTCTTCTGCAGGAAATCAATCTTCAGTTTTCTGACTTGGAGGTGGGGGAACTACCTACACTCGTTAGTGGCTCCGCATCTCCCGAGGGAAGAGAGAAAAGTTCAAATCCAAGATTTTACATAGAAACTTCTACGCCTGCTCAGTCTCTTGATCCTCCCACCCTCCCAAAGCTAACTCACCTGAAATCAAAGATAAAAATTCTCACTCAGACAGGACCAAAATACGCCGGCATAAATACTCGCCCTCTTCTCAGTTTAATGGTGCGTAATGAGTTCGTCCTCTGCACAATTCGGACTTGTGCTTACTGCGGTCAAAGTTTGGAGATGCTCTTCTCTATTATTCATGGCTGTTTGCTGGCAGACGTGTCTCTTTAAGAAATGAGAGCATGTAAATAAAGCCTGCAGATTGAAAGGTTGTTTGTGGATCAGCGGGTGATGAGATGTGCTGGTGGTGTTAAAAAGTGGATTTAAGACACCCACCCACAGCCTGTCACGTGTGTGAACCCTGATATTGGTTTGTCTTCTGACACAAATGTGTTGATTGAAAATGGCCTTCGGCAGCAGCTGGATAGACATAACACCTTAAACCTGTGTGTGTTTGCTTTTTCTGAGGGAATCGTATGAAATTGGACAGTGTGGTGTTTGGATTTTTGTTAACCTGCTTCCTTTGTAGATTTGGAACAACTTTGCTTTAATTACTGCAAGAAACTTTGAGGCATTTTTTACAAGTTGGCTTCGTCTCAATTTGGAGGAGAGGCGGCTTTAGTTTGAGTCCCTCCTAATTGAAGACCTTCTTGTGAGGAGCTCAGAGGAGGAAACAAATTTTTTCAAATTCAGATTTTTTATATAGCGTCAATTTACATCACAAGTCGTCTTTAAAAAATAATTTAATGATCTAATAACGTCTAGTCATTGACTTGCAGCATTCACCGTAAGCAGTACACCGAAACATTAGCTTGTGTTACTGAGCATGCATGTAGCGACAGTGGAGAGGAAAAACTCCCCATAACAGGAAGAAATCTCAAGCAGAAACTGACTTCATACAAGCGGTCCTCTGTTGCCACCGATTGAGTATTTAAAGAGACGGAAAACAAAAAAGTTCATAGCAGATGGAGAACGTTTCTGGCTCCACCACCAGCTGATGTTCTCTTTCAAGAAGCAGTCTCAGCTAACGGAACACCAGACCAGGTGTAGCCTCTATGTAGATGAGAACACTAAGAGAAAACAGAAATTTAACAGTTGAAATACCTGCAGCTAAAGCATGCTGGACAGTAGAAGAAAAAAGTAGCTGATTATAAGTGAGTTGTCTTTTGCTTTACATCATATTTTGGACACTACCCGAAGTTCGTAAACAAGGATGTGGATAGGAATCCTCATCTAGCGTCACGTTAATTTGCGTATCAATGCCACGTCATCTTTTGCCCGCAATGAGGAACTAAACCTCGAGATATTCTGCTCTTTTACATTGGGAAGGACCTTGACTGAGAGCGGGTAAAGGCACTCTACCTTTTTCAATTGAACTTATAATAAAACATTGATTATAATATTGACTGTAGTTCATATTTTTCTTCAACTAAAACCCTACCCACCCTTAGATCCATAGCTTTCTTGGCTTTTCGTTTTGAAATGTTTTGATCTAGTTGGAATTATTTTTAAACAGCGATGTTCCGTTACAAGGGCAAAACCTGGTTATACATAAATATGTTACCACCAAAATAAGATGGTAACCTTGGCAGGAGAGGATGACCAAAATTGCAGATGGTTTAGTCATTACAGCATGCAGTTTCAATAAGCTGAATACATGTTATATTGCAAAACGCAAAGCCTGAGAGTAAATTTGGCCTAAAACATCTACTAAGAAAGGCAACACGCAAGAATCCCTTCAGGTATTTCCTTTACCTTCCTTTGTAACAACAGAGGTGATCCCCAAGAATTAGTTCTGGGTCCGCTGCTGTTTATTTCTTGGCTGTAGATGATGTTATGTAGAGTTGCATGATAAAAAAGAAAAAAGTCCTGTGGTTGGCCATGTTATTGGTTTATTCTGTTTTTCTCTTATTTATATATGGTATATTTGCCGGTGACTGCTGCTGTTACAGAAGAATTTCTGAAAACTCTTAAAATATATTAGCCATCAATTATTGGGCCCAGTCAGTGTTTTGAATTCTTAGTTAAAACCCTGTTTCCTTGAGAAAGTACAGGATTTTCACCATGTGGACGGTGATCTTGGTAAGTACCTGCTACTACAGCTTTGGCTTCTGGACCTTGGCTGGGCTTCAGGTAGAAAGAGGCAGTAAGGTATCCAAGCTTCACTTGAGAAGAGAAACTCTGGGGCTTTAGACCACTCTTGAAAACAGCTAATGTACTTAGAAGTCAAACCTTGAAATACTTTTTCTACACTAACTACAAATAACTGCAGATTGTTATGTCTGTACTATGTGCACCATGTACAACAAGCACGCGTGTCAAATTTCTACACTATGGAAACATAAATCTTTTATTTAATTTACCAAGATGTGAAATCTATAATCATTTTCCACTCTTAACGGTTAATTCCCACTTTAAAAACCCCTCTAAGCTTTAAATGTAGTTTTATTACCGTTATAACTGAATTTATGTTTGCACATCCTCTCATGTGACTCCCGACTCTAGCAGAGATAATTACTCAGTCATCCTGTTTGATATTGCAGACGCATCACCGACGGCTTTGGGCATGACGCTTGTCTGCTTGCAGAGCTAAATCAATGCACTTGAGACTGCTTTAATTGATTGTGGGAGAGCAGCAGAGGCAGTGAGTGCTGAACTTACCTGCAGGCCCAAAATCAACTGTTGTACAGATCAGCACAGCAGGGAATTGCGCTAAATCCAAGTCTGGAAATGCTGTTCAGAGTTTGGTGACGATTAATTATTTAACACCTTCCTGTTAGAGCTGAGCGGATTCACCAGTTCAAGTTGTTAAGGCACAGTCACGCTGCTGTCTTTTATTTGTTTGATAAGACTTGCAAAAATTTTGTGTGATAGTGAAGTGGATTCAGGTCCCAACCACAACGGCTAACCTACCAGATGCTATCTACAGAAATAGATCAACTGGAGTAGAAATAGAGCAGGCACCCATATAAGAGGCAATTAAGTTTATGTATATTGGGGTTATTCACAAAATTTCTTCTCATAGCTCTTTACAAGAAAAATAATTTAAATCCAATGATACATGTTTAATTGATCCTATATTACAGCGAGTCATTGACTTCTGGACCAGCATGAAGTTGACGGTAGCTGGCGTTCATTGACTTTCATCGACTTTGGACAGTAAAGAGGACTTCTTCTTGGAGAACCTTGCTCAGTACTAGCAGCCATTTAACCACAACCAGCTGGGGATTTAAAAAGAAAAAGCAGAACGAATATTAGCAGAGGAACTAATCCAGAAGTACTTTCTATGTTCATGAACAAAAAGTCAAAAGGCAATAGCAGGAAACAGGGAGCGTTGGGTTGTTTAACGCATCTGACCATTCACTCTGGACACCATTGTTAATTATGGTGTTGGCAGCATCCTACTTTGGTATTTTTTTTCCATGAGCGGGACCTTCGATCTATTTTTAGTGATTTACCCGACAACAATTTTAAAGTTTTTGATTTCAAACTGACAAAAAGTGAGCACCAGGAATTAATGGTTTTACAGAACACTTTAAGATGCTAGGAGTCTAAGCTTTTGTTTTCACCTCCTGCTCTCACCTGACCTCTTTGGTTTAAGGAAATATAATTTAGAGAATATATCATACATTACAGCTGCTGAGAGGTTTGCCGTTCAATACAACAGATAGAGGCTTTATTTCTTTGATTAATGAGGTGGCGCGGAGGAACACATTGGGAGTCTTTTGATCCAAGGTTGCACACATTAAGGGTTTTTTTTCCAGCAGTTTCAACCCTATCAGATGTTAATAAATCGTATCCTTGCAACCTGCAAATCATCAAATTCTCAGCATTCAAAGTCTCAACGGGCGCATAGAAGACCTGCATGAAAGTGGATGATCCCAACTGTTAGGTCAAGCAAAAACAGAGTCTCAGTTAGAAGGCTGGAAATAAACACCGTGGGTTGGAATACTCTTGGATGCCACAATCTCTGCAATCTTCGCCTTCATTCTGGCATAATCGTAGCTCTCAGTTCCTTATCCAGCCTGTCACTCCAATTAAGCAACATTAATCTTTTCTGTTTTATCTAGAAAAATAAACATTAGAATATGATATATATCTTACAGGAAGGCACAATATCAATGCATTTATGTTAATCTGCACATTTTAACTTGTTTTTCCATGTCTAGGGATAGTTGCTGCTGCATGTAATCCCAGGCCTTTCTTTGGGTTCAATAGAGAAACTGTACACTGGATTGGGAAATGCGAGGATTAACAAAGATTGCTTCAGCAGAGCTCTGTGGACGTCTCGCTCCAGCTAATCTCATGGATTGATGAGTCAGTTCCATTAACTCTCTGTGTTTGCAGTCTTGTCAATTACTCATTAATCCCTCTGAGTGTTTATCACATTTCAAGCCTAAACTGCTTTTCTATGTCAAACCAGTGTGTTTAGATGTGGCAAAGCTGTACATCCAAAGATGGAGAATTCTCATCATAGACTGTAAGGCATAAAGTTATTGACTTGATATGACATTAATGACTTTAATCGAGAATCTGTCAAAGATATTTTTGTGAGTTGCAGCATCAGACAGGAAGAAATTCGTAACTCAAAACCTGAGACCTTTGGTCACCTTTAATGGGTTTGGGTTGAAGTCCTGCCCCAAGTGGAGGTGTTGCTAAGCTCTTGATTTACCGGTTGATCTATCTTCCTACCGTTAATCATGGTTATGGTCCTTGGACACTGACCAAAAGAATGAAAATGCTGATCAAGGGGACCCATTGAGGAGGCTCCGTCATTGCATGTCTATTCCTGATCGTGTACCTGATTTGTTTTTCGCCTCCAGACCATTGCCTTGGATTTTCTCACGTTTGTTTTGTGATCCTCTCTGATTCCGGCTCTGAACTCCAACTTATACATCTGGACCATGTTTTTTCCTCACTGATTTAAGGTTTGCTCTGCTCCTTGGATTCTCTTAGTTTTCCTCCTGGACTTTTCAGCTGACCACAGAGCAGTTCTGTGGGTGCAACAATCCCTGGATTCCTCCAGGAATACCACCTCTGTCTGGTAAATCTCTGCTTGCTGAATATTCATCCTGGCACTTACTCGTAAATCTATCTTCTTATCAGAGCCTGACCAGGCCGTTCCTTAGACACAGTTTGTGTCCAGCTTAAACATTTAAGTTTGTTCTGGTTCAAGAAAGTATGTTATACATTACAAGTGCTGTCAAAATCAAGACCGGGGATATGACGCCTAGCCTAGATACTAGGAATGCATCTACTGATTATTATAATTGATTAGTCAGTGATTATTTTCCTGAGCAATAGACAAATTAAACTATTATTGTATTTCATTAATAAAATCATCACAACTACCCTAAATTAAGTCCAATTTGAACCTAATCGAAGTGTTTAGGGCATATTTAGATTGTATTAACCTGTATTTTTTATTATACAAAAAGCGTAATATTGGGGGGGGCCTATTTGAATTTTTGCCTGATTGGTATCATATGAAATGCTTTATTTTGGTATATAAACAATAAAAAAGACTTGACGACATTTTGTTATTGTTTGTAATGTTGGCTAATCGTTGGGGCCCTAATATTGCCGATGTGTTGCATTAAAGCAACACTAACTTTTCAACCTTCATAAAATATTTTTATAACTTTTGTGATCATACATTAAATTACAGCTCATTGAATGACGCCTGTGTTATGGCCCGAGGGGGTCCGTGTCACTTTAACCAGCACAAAGCAACTTTGAGGAGGGTGGCAGGAACCCTGCCACACAAAACAAATACAAATGTGCTGACTGCTTTACGGCATACGTCACTTCCCCAGTTTCTTATGTTCACCATCGTCATCTGACATTGTTTCACCACAATTAGATTCATCACCTCATCGCTATTCATCGTTCTTTTTTTTACATAATTTCGAAAGCTGTTGAACATTGTTGCTCTGAGGCATCTGAGGCATTTATGTTGGAGTTTGTATGTGTTGTGCTACGTGGGACATTTAAACTTCACCGTAATTGGATTTTTCATGCTAAACTGCATAGAAAACCCCTTTGGGTTTGTGATTATTCTGAGATGCCACCAGCGTATCTTTCAGTTAGGGCAGGATTTGCAGTGAACCACCCCCCTGTTGAATCTCAAGTGCTTGAATCAGCGTGTGCCAAAAGAGAACTAGACAAGCTTTGTGGGATGCCACCCTTGTTATATTAAAATATATTTTAGATAGCTTGCAGTATTAAAAATATTTCACTTGGGGCTGCAATACATTTTTAAATAGAGCTCAGTGGTGCTTCTGCGCTACTGCAACATACCTCAATTACCTCCATAGGTCCAAGCTTGTATCCATTGTGTCTCCAAATCAATGTGAAAGAAGACACCATTTGGTTTTTATAGTGCCTGTTGACCAATTGTCCCTCAAGAGACACGTTTTGCTCTCATTCCCACAAACAAAATATTTTACAGACATAGAATTTTCTTATTATCTTCTGCAATGAAAGACTATTTAGTCTTTGATTGCGTTTTAGTGTTATTTACAATATCAAATTAGGGCTGCAACTAACAATTATGTTGATTAATCGATTAATCTGTTGACTATTTTTAAAGTTAATTGATGAATCACTTTTTATTATTCATTTATTTAGCCTTTACTTTCCCCATATAAACTATTAAGAACAAAGTTTCATTAAGAAAAAGGTTCACTGCACATTCTCATAACTTTTGTGATTATACGTTGACTTACAGCTCATTGAATGACTCCTCTGTTATGGCTTGAGGGGGTCCGTGTCGTTTTAATTGGCACTAAGCAACTTTGAGGAGGGTGCCAGGTACCCTGCCACGCAAAACAACTACAAATGTGCTTACTGCTTTGCGGCATACGTCACTTCCCCCCCGTTTCTTATCTCCAACATCATCATATGACATTGTTTCACCACAATTAGATTCACCTCATCAATATTCATCCTTTACACAGACACTGGAACCAGAAATTTACATCAATCCAACTGCAGATGACCAGGAGATCAGGATTTTACCATGCTTTGCGCTGGTGCTCATGGGAAATGCAGTCTTTATTCATGCAAAAACACACTGGCTGCAAAAATGGACCAAAACTGAAACTTCTTTAGTGTTGCTTTAAATGATTATTCATCAGTCAGCTCTATTTGTGGTTATTCATGACTGTACCATTTGGTATCAGCGGGATTAGAGACCACAAACTCTCATGAAAATCTAAAATTTACAAATACATGGAATCCCTCTTTAAAAGCTTATAGGAGCCTATTTAGTATTTCCAACACCAAATATGCCTTTATTTGCTTTAATACCCACTGTGGAAACAATCATAGCCTTACTAGAGTGGCTAACATCCACGGCCTACTTTTCCTCTCGTGGTTACAAGTTTGGTAAACACCAGCTGTTAAAAAATCCATGTGTGTTGCATCTCTGTAAATCAGCTTCTCAATCTGCGTTTTCCTTTTAAAAACTGTAAAATATATACAAATAGATGAGATTCCACTGTATGCTGACTTTGCTTCACATTTTCTCCATGTGAACGTTTTCTTGACTGAGTTTGTGTCCAGGATGTGGGGGGTCTGCAGAGTTAGTAGTTGTCTTATTCTTGAACCTAAAAAGGTTGCGTATGAGTTACACCATTATTGTTAGACTTGCATAAACTTTCTAATACATAAACAAGACGCTGCTGAGCTTCAATTGAACCCCCCCCCCCCTCATATAAAATCCAAATTCCCGTTATAAACAATTATTTTGTAGGAAGAGGCTGAAATCCCCCTTTGCTATGGAAATCTGCACAATACCGTACGAACCATCAGCCTCTGCAAATTTGACCAAATCCAAGCCGTTCCAGCAACATTTGATATTGTCTTTCTCTGTATGTCTTATTTTATTTTTGGTTGACGTTGACCCTCCGATATGGGAGTGAAAGCGATCAGCTGCGGCTGACAGATCTCCTCTGACAGCAGTAAATAACCGAGGTGAAAGGCAATTTACCCGTCTGCTGCTTTGCTGCGTTGTACCTGCGCCGTCTGCAGATGTCCTCGGTCGGCGTGACAGGCCGGGCGCTGAGAACGCACAGCCTGACGTGCTCGAGTGACTTTGTGTGTTTATCTGTGTGTAATTAGCATCAACGACTATTGAAGAGCTTTCATATCACTGCTTTCTAGGAGGAGAAGCAACGCTCCTAACACAGGAGTGGGAAAGTGTTTTTCTTTCAGCCTCATAACTCCCATCTGTCCAAAACTGAAACCTCATTCCGAAGTTTCAGTTTAATTCCAGTCGGGGCTAAAAGTGGATCCCAGGATGGATTTCCTGACATCTCGTGAGGCCGGTTTGTGTTTTCTGGAGCCGTTTCTGCGCGTTGACGCCGTTTCCCATTTTGCTCTGTAATGTATCCCATTATTTTTAGCTCGCAGTCGTGTTTTCAGTCCCGCTCTCAGGAGCAGCGGAGAGCCTCATCAGCCCAGGGTCACAATCAGCACTTTTCTGAGTGAAGCATAAGGACCGCCGCGACTCTGGCGCTCCGCTGATTAGAGCTCCAACTTGTTTACGGGTGAGGAAATCCTCCCTGATGCCCTACAGTTACCCCCCTCACTGCTCTGTTTGCAGGTTGTAAAAGGCATTTTCCCTCCAAGCATTGAATTTTATCACATCATCAAGATAATTTTAAGTTAAAATATCTAATAACAATCTAATAATTGGAATTTACTCTTTAACTTTCAGATTTTCCCTCTTTTTTTGGCAGAATTGTTCCAATTTATACAGAATAGATGGTTTTTATGCATAGACCGGCCAGTTTATGGTGTTGCCACAGCATCTTATTGGTAAATGGGATTTAATATGTACACTGTTATTTAATTATCAATTCAAATAAATACAAAATATAATACCAAGCCCCACCCTGGTGCCGACTATGGCTCTCTTCGTCAGGGCGCTACTTTTCACCGCTAGATGCACTTTGTTTATGTCCGTGTGAGGAGAAGGTGAGCCTGCAGACTCTACCAAAGGTATTGCAGCATGGCTAACCCCGTCACTCTGGCACGTCGAGAAAAATAACTCAACGTGACGACTAACATTGCTTCTCCGCTTCATTAAAAAATACCCACATGACAAAAAAAAAGAAGTCACATGACCAGCCTCCATCTGTTTTGACATAGGTTGTACAAAATTGATTTAAAAGTTTAGCATAACATGTTGTGGTATTACCATCATGAAAGAAATATTTTGTGTTAAAACTGTTGCCATTTATTTTAAGTCAATGCCAAGTTGCACTTTTACATCTTCTTTGCTTAAATGAAGAAGTTTCCTTTTTTTTTATTGTTCTTTAGTCAGTTTCCATCAGCTCCGTTCTTCCCCGCTCGGCTCTAAACGCTCCGTGTCCTCTTGTTGCATCACTGCAGCCGCCAATGTAAATACATTTCAGAGTCTGGGAAATCTGCAGTACTGTATAACTGATCCGCTTTCTGTGTCATCCTGACTGCAACTCTAACAAACTCCTAATGAGCTCTTCTGGCTCAGAGCGATGTATAGCATCCGTAGAACGTTGATGTGGCCATGGTAACACGGCAGATCATTTTTTTCGTAGTCTTTAATGCCACCAATCAAAATGAGACCGCCATTACACTCGCATGCGCAGAAGAAGAATACAGACTTTATGAAACACAGCAATGTTTTTGAAGTTGTTGAGCAATGGCAGCCGACTCTATTGCCTCAAGATGAAGGAGGCTCGGAAAAAAGAACGCCAAACTCTGCACTGCTTGCTTCAGACGCCGTTTACATCCAGATTTACCACGTCTGGGTTCTTCCGCGCCAAAATTATGACGCACGTCTGGTATTTTATTAGTCTTAAAGTCACTTGAAAAGCGAAATGACAGTTTTGACTGCACACAGTTTAATAAATAATGGATATTTATCTAGATTAGCGTCATATTTAAATAAATTGGCAAAAATCGTATTTTTTTTAATTTTTTAGGGATGAAACAATTGGGATCGTTCCGTTCGCAATGCCATGAAAATGCCGGATATGAGTCCAGATGGGCCTTTTAAGCACTTTTTATCTCAACTATGGTTCCCAGTACTCTTTGCTGCTAGCGCCACTTTGTAGCAGTAAATAAACTTTGACATACAGGAAACAATTAGAGGTTCTCCACCTTCGCACGTCTTATGCAATATAAGTGAATTGGTTATTCGGGCTGAAAGCCTCTTCGTTTCACGCAAAGTGTCCTATTGTAGCTTCGGCTGAACGTTTAGAGCACAGGTCTCCATATCCAGGCCTTAAAGTCCAGTGTACTGCAACTTTTAGAGACGTTTGTGCTCCTACCTACCTTAGTTAACTAATCAGGTCATTATCAGACGCTGGGGTACTGACAGCTACAGAGGGCGTGATTGAGCCATTTGATTTAGTTGTGTTGAACCACAGACTCTCTAGTCTTTAGCATCCTCAAACGGGTTTATTCTGTGATTGCACTGCCATTAGCTGCATCTATCTTCATCAACTTTGTTAAAGTTCCTGCTTAAGAATAGCATCCCCTCTTTAGACATGTTTAAAAAAACATCTCTGTCCGTTAATTAGATTAGATTTTTTCCATAAAAGAACCTCGATAAGACAAATATCAATATGACAAAGTAGATTTTATAAATACTGAATATTAAGTCCATTTGAACTTTTTGATGCAGTTATGGAGCAATTGTAGAGCACCGACCGTCACGTGCAAGGTTGTAGATGTTATTGTAAGTGGAAAGTAACGCATGCAGTCCTGAAACGGTCGGACACTTTGAATTTCACAGTTGTGATTCGGATATAGACGCACTGTGCAGAACTGGAGCAGTTCATCAAAGCTTCGAAGACAAACATGCGTGTTTACACAGAGGGTCTGGCTATGACTGAGAGACCTGTGAAATATTTGATAACATTATATTGTTTGCATATTTCACGGCATATTTGCTGTCTTCTTAATAAAATAAAACTGTTGCACTAAAGCAGAACACAAAACACATTTGGTGGTAAAGTTCTGATGTAGCAAGCTAGTTTTACTACTTTTTCTTTTAACAGCCAAGCGTAACGACAACATCCAATAGTTGTGCTTTATTGTAATGTGTTTTCCCACCAAACCAGCAGATTGAAACGTGTCTAATTCACATTTTATGTTACTTATTTTTATTTTTTGCGACCTTTTTTTTTTATATGTTAAACTTTGTTCAGTATACGCACGACGATTGGATGAGGACTTGGTTATTGAGCAAAAATGCTTGATAATTAAGGGACCATATAAAATCAATAATTAAACAAACGAGAAACACAACTTTGAAAACACACAAACCCAAAATCTGCAGAGCTTGACACCAGATGCTCAGCGAGACTCCTTTTTAAAGTAAAGCATACATGGCAACATAGAAAAACCGAACTAGAGCTAAAAACATGTGACAAACTAAGGAACATTTGTAATATTCCGTTTAATTTATCACATAAAACACAGTAGGCACAAACAAATCCATTCTCTTGTTGATTATCTTCGTACGTTGTAAGAAAAAAAACAAGAGTTGCTCACATCTTATCTGCAGTTTTGCTTCGACCTCGCCCTTAAACAGAGGCTGAAGATTCAGATGACTCATGAAAAGTCTCCTGACAAGCATTTTGGAACAGTGTGGGCTTTTTTAAGTTTTTGTTTTCTGAACTGATCAGGTTTTGTTACCTCAGAAGTGAAGTTATTATCTTCCAAACACAAACCCCCGGGTTGTGAAATTGATCTATCTGGGTTCTGGAGTTCGGAGAGATTGACCCCCCTCTGTCTCCGTAGTCTTTCACTGACAAAGAGTAATTTAACTTGTTCGACACAAGAAATATCAATGAAGCTTTCAGCTGTACCATTTAGCTTTGTCTAAGCAAGAAAAGGAAGGAAGGCTGAAAAAACAGAGATTTTCACAAGGAAGCAGTTATTTGTTGCGTCTCCAATTTAGTTTATTGCCTTCAGATTGAGAATTTATTTGCAACTAAATTTCATGAAATTGCAATGAATTAGCAGTTGTGATATACTGATGAATGAATAAATCAGTTTAAGAACTAAATAATCAGCTTTTAATTGGGTTTAGCCTAAACTAAGCAAAGACTAGATTAATCCGGCTTTTTTTTAAATGCATTGGCGTTAGTGGTGGGTGTTCATCGAAAGGTGTATCGTTATCATGATCAATTTCCTCTCTTAAGAATTGCGATTCATCATCAGATGATAAATTAGTGCAAATATTTTTTGAAAGCTCCAAAACTGTATTTGTTTTTGTTCTTTTCCACACTGTGTTACATTAGAGTGTTAATACATTTAAAAATATGATTCAATGCAGTTTAGTGAAACAACTGATGCTGTCCTCTCTTAAATTATTGTCTGTAGAAAGCAGTATTTGTGTTTGCAATTATTCCTTTTATTGTTTTTATAAGACGTCGTCAAAAGATATCAAATAAATTTTACGCATCTCTAATGGATGTTAAAATGTAGGATAATTTACCTACATGCTGTGTAAAAGTCTTAAATCATCCCCATCGTTGATTTGGTTACTGTACGCGTAATACATCAACTATATTAGGATAAGTTAACATGCAGATGACAACCTACATGCTTACATTAGCTTGATAGCTAAAATTAGCATTTAAGCTAATGTTAGCATTGTAGCTAATATTTGCTTATACACTACAGTGTGCGTAATACATCAACTATATTAGGATAAGTTAACATGCTGATGACAACCAACATGCTAACATTAGCATTATAGCTTACATTAGCAGCTAAGCTAATTTTGATGTATAAGCTAAACTTTACATACTGGCTGCAGACATTATGTGTCATTTAACATGTAATTAAGATCACTTATAGTAATTTTAGCATTTAAACTAATGTTAGCATTTGAGCTAATTTAGTTAATGATAGCCTGCATGCTAACATTAGCTACATGGTTTAAATTTGAATTTAAGACAACTTCAGCTAAAATAAGTTTTCCAACCTTTTTAATTCAATAATCTGGACTTCGCGGACACCAACAACTGGCAGGCACCTTCAAAATTTCTTCTGCAATTTTCTAGTTCATCTTGTTGTCGTCTTCATATTGCCCATTTTGTTGGTTTTCTTTGAACAATCCCAACTTAAAAAGGGACAAGAAAGAATTAGTTTAAAAGGGAAAGTACAAATCAACGAGGGATGGTTTAAAACTTGAGCTCAATATGGCCGATATTACAGAGCCTTTTTTAGCCCTGCATCAGAGTGGAGACTCGTGTTTGTAGAAAGATCACGAGGGTCTTCAGGGCTGTTCACTTTTCTCTAAACTACTGATTGCCACGCTGATCTGCAGCGAGATTGCTTATATGAAAAACTATCAGAGAGCAATGAGGCACAGCTCGTAGAAATCTTTCATTTTCTCCCACCGCCTGAAACGTCTCAGTGGATTTTTTTACCACATCTTGTGGTTTGAATGTCTTAAACTATCCAGTACGGGGCACTGATGGACGCATCCGTCTCTTCCCATTTGCAAAAATTGTCTGTGTCTGCTGTTTTCTGGTGGTCTTCTCAGGTCCTGAAGGGCAGCAAGAAGCTTAACCTGTCGGTGCGTTCAGTCGGGCGGATCCCTGGCGGCTACGTCACCAACCACGTTTACACATGGGTGGATCCTCAGGGTCGGAGCGTGTCCCCTCCACCAGATCTACCTGAGCATCGGAGCGCCACGCTCAGGAGAACCGACAGCCAGAGGCGGAGCAACATGCAGCTACTTCAAGAGGGAGACGAGAAGAAGGTAGAGCCAGTCCAAAACCACCTTTCACCTTTCAGCTAGTGTATTATTCATACCCTCAGCTGTTATAGTTTGAAAACTACCTCAGAAAACGTTAATTAAGAAGGTTCCTACTGATAAATAAAATCAGTGGTGTAATATTGCGAAACATATACAATATATAGTTTTAAAATATTTGGTTGTATGAATGATAGCCAGTTGATCCCTCCTAATTCAACCAACCTGTTTTTTATTTGTTATCAAATTAAACATGAGCACTTTTGTTTTCTACTTTTAAAATGAAATAAATATAGTTATGTAGGAAAAATGTAACTATATTAATAAAAAGAAATCCTATACCTATGTTTCCATAGGTATATTACATTTAGTAACATATGAATTGATAAAATTGCACTTATGAACCTTCTTAACTGGCTTCTGTCTTTACCATGTTAGCATAATTAGCATCGTAATCCTGGTTAACAGATAATTATCTGATCTGTTGATTTTCTACCAGCATTTCCAAATCCTTTTCCCCATGACCCAATTTCAAAGCTCTGAATAAGCAGAGCAATGTCACTCTACTATGTACAGCCTTTTCAGTTATCTGCCGAACATCATTGCCTCACTATAATTTACAGCAACAAAAGCCCTCTATAAACTCCTCATT